>JAODAL010015999.1:0-82028 GCA_025379985.1 Phyllomedusa bahiana | reverse complement strand
AAAGGGATTGGGAAATCCCCAAATGTGGGGGGAATACAAAAAGGGTCAAAAAGTGATCCGGGAAAACAAATAGGCCAGTAACCTTAACCCCCTGTTGTGGGTAAAATTTTTTAAAGGTTTTCTCAGAAAATCCTTTTCCTTTGGAGTACTCACTGAAAATAAATGTATAACCCCTTCCCCAGAAATGGGTTCTTAAAGGAAAAGGGTTCCGGGTTCAAAACAAATTTCTCATCACCTTTTGAAAGTCGGAGTACTAGACGGATCGGGGTGGGGAAAGGGATGTCATAAAACTAGTTTTTTCTAAAGCATTTGAAAACCGTCCCACATAAAGGTTTGGGTAAAAAAAAATTTCAAAAATGTTTGGGGAAACTGGGGGAAAAATTTGTCCCAAGTGGGTAATAACGGGGTCCCGATAAAAAAACAAAGGGGTATTTAATTTTAACGGAAACAAAATCAGACGGATCCTGTTCAGGGGGGGAACCACAAGGGTCAGTATTGGGGGCCCTATCCTCTTTAACCATTTTAAATTAATAAATTTACCGGGAATACACAAGTAAAATATCGATTTTTTGCAGAAATTATTTAAAGCTCTGAAAAAGTAATCAACACAATAGAGGAAAAATTTTATGTTATTCCCCAAAGGGTCTGGTTTAAGTTGGGGGCCTGGGCGGGGAAATGGAAGATGGGGTTTTTAAACACTGTTAAATGAAAAGGTTTAGCACTGGGGAAAGAAAAATCCATTACTTGTTTTTTTTTACATTTTTAAATGGAAAAACACTGGGAAAAATTTGACAGGGGGAAAAGGACGGGGGGAATCCTGGTGGACAGAAAAAACTTAATTGTAGCGGGCCATTTGTCAGGCATCAGAAACCCAAAAAGCAAATGGATCATGGGGTGCTTTAAAAAGGGGGGAAATAAAATTGCACATGATGAGAACAAATTTTTTTCCCCCCCCAATTTTACAAGTCACTGGTTAGACCACACAGGGAAATATTGTGAAACATTTTTTGGGCACCAGTGCACGGAAAGCCCTTGTAGAGCTTGAACAGGTACAAAGGGGGGCAACAAAAAAAAAAAAAGGGGACTGGGGGGGACAAACACTACACAGAAATGTTTGGGGCAAGATTAGGGGTTTTTTAGTTTAGAGAAAAAAAGGTTTCCCGGGGGGACAAAAAATAAATATTTTTAAATACATCAAAGGTCAATATAGAAAATTCTCCCCAAGATTTTTTTAAATACAACGGGTGAATCTAGAACAAGGGGGCTTCCTCAAACCTTTCTTGAGGAACGAAATTTTTTTACATAAAACATAAAAAAAGGGGATTTTTTAAATGTAAGGGAGCAGTGAGACTATGGAATTCTCTCCAGAGGGACTGGATGGTGAATTAAAATAAACGGAGTTAAAAAAAGGGGTTTTTGGATGAAATTTTGGAGCGTAATAATAAAACAATTTAGTGAAAGGTTCAGGAAGGGTTCATTGATCCAGGATTTTTCTGATTCCCAAAATTTGGGGGGGAAGGAATTTTTTCCCTAAAAATAGGACAATTGGCTTCTCCCTTTTGGGGGTTTTTCCCTTCCCCCTCGGATAACAATTGCAAAACCCGGTGAACTAATGGGACTTTTGCTTTTTTTCCCCTTACAAAACTATGAAAAAAAGAAACAATGTTGGCGGAGGTGCATTTTGTGCAATTGCAGGAAAGTGGATGTTGAGTGAGTTTTTATTGGTTGGTGTCAGGTTGTGGGGGCTTTCTCCAAAACAAGGTCTACAGAGACAGTACAAATTTAAGGTCTTGCAAGTCTTAGGGTATGTTCAGATGGTGTCTTTATGGCACACACTGTTGTGTGCTGCAAAAGCCTTTTGTTTACGCTCTGAAAATACGTACTTTCAAGCACAAACTTTAAAAGTACAATAGCCGGCCAATGTCCCGCGGCCAGTCACTTATTTTCACAGTATGTGCAGAGAAAAATGAGCGAAAAATCAATGTAAGTGTATTTGCAGGGCGTAGTTCGGTGCCACAGTTCAAGCCTAATTGGGAGCTAATATGTCAACCCTGTTATAGTGGCTAGGACTTCGCAAAATCCAGCCGACATGGACTGCCTGCAACAATACTCATATTTCTCTGTATGATTTGTCTCAAGTGAAAGCTCACTGGGTTGTTCTCCACTATTTCTCTGTACATTAAATTAGCTCTCATTAAATTCTTGGCCCAATATAAAGGGGAAAACTGCTCATGGTGCATAACCGTCTTTGTGTCCAGCATGACCTTGAATAACTAAACAACTGGGTACCCACTTGAGACGAACTAGAATTTTCCAGAAGAAAATGAAATCACAAGATGGCTGGCTTCTATCTCCTCCTACCATTACCCTAATAGGCTAAAGGTGATCAGGAGACCATGATTTACCTGTGTGTTACCCTTCAGGTTCTAGCACTCACAACAACTCATCAGGATTTTATGTTCTGCATCATCTATAAATCAATATCCTGTCTAGACACATTATATACTGTAAGTTATATAATCAGATTTCACCAATTAGTGTGATAGCACCACTTTTCATTTCCATCTCTTGATCCAGAAATATGGAACCCATAATACATGAATGAATGTGCCTTAAAATTAAATATTTTACTCTTGATCCCAGTTGGTGACCCAGACTGGATCAAGATTCTAACAAGATTTTTATCCAAATAAGTGTTGATATTATTTCTTTGCAAGTATATGTCTAAAAGAGAGAATAACAGGGATTTGTCACAAATTTTTTTTTAAAAATGTCACAGAAAAAAGAAATGACTCCCTAAAACATAACTTTTACTAAATTAGATAAAATGAACACTTACCCTAGAAAACCGTAAATAAAAAAAAACTAAACTACCTAAACAGGGCAATCGCTACAAAAGGGGCGGCCCCATACTGGAACCTAACCCTACTGGAGACTCTAGACATCCCTAAATATACTCAAGAAATGCAACTACCTATGTACAAATCAGGCTATCTAGCCAGTTATTGGTATTCAAAAAACCTACAATAATAAAAATGTGATGTTATAAGCGTGCTATTGCAAATGTTATCCCAAAATATATATGAAACTTGGACCATAGGTAGTTGCAAGCATAGGTATTGCAGATATTCCAATGGTCCTAACTAGTGTTGAACCAACAGTAAAAATTTCTAGTTCTATTAAAACCTCGAACTTTTGTGAGTTCGGTTCAAAGTTCTATTCGTACTCAAACTTCGAATCCCATTAAAGTCAATGGGATAAGTTGTTCTTGTTAATTTTATACCTATACAGGTGAGGAGAAGCTGGAATTACCATCCATAACAGTAAACTGGATACGTGGAACAACTTAGTGAAGAAAATTTGTCTCTAAAAGTGACAGAAAAACATTGAGAGGCTAAAATCCTTCATTCTATTCAATGGCTAACTGAAAATATAAGGACAGCTTGCAAGCAGGGGCGTAGCTATAGAAGGTACAGCGGTAGCAGCTGCCAAGGGACCTACCATCCTAAGGGGGCCCAAAAGCCCCTTTGAAACATAGGAGATTTGGAGATGGTGTTATACAATTACTGACCTCCAAAACTGAAAAAACTGAAGTTTTGGGCACTGAGTATGATTTAGCAAATCCAAGCACTCTGTATAATACATATTTCCATGCTTATGAGGGTTAGGTGTTATGTGATCCTGCAAATGTCTCCAAATAACAGCTTCTGGGTGTGGGAAAAATGCAGCCAGCAATACCAAACTCCCTGACTATTGCTTTCTATGGAGAGGAAATTGCTATCTAACTAAGAGAAGTCTGTACAGTACAGAGAGTGAGCTGAAAATGGCGTTCACAAGACAATACAGTGAAATATATATAACCTGGTCATGTGATTTTAGCAGCCAATGAGAGCCCTACATCTCAGCGATGACGTTTTTGACACTTCTTTGTGCTCTGATTGAATGGCTGGCAAAAGTGCAGAAAGGTGATTGGATGGCCGCCAAAAGTGCAGAAATCCACTGAAAACTAAACTGAAAATGTTGTTTCGAACTTTACTCGAACAAACAGTAAAATATTCGGTTCCAGTTCTAAAAATTTGAGAAGTTCTAGTAGAACTTAACTTTTCTACAACAGTTCGATCAACACTAGTTCTAACCAAAGCAATACTGAGCATGAGCACCAAACCATTGCGATGCTCACCATGGTAACACATTTACTCACTGGAATCAAGAAAGGCCATCATACAGGAGTAATACCATGAAAAAAACATAAAAACAGCAGAGTCCCCATACCAAGATGGCTGACTTCCAGCCAGAGATCTCTACAGAGCATGCTCTGATGTCCCACTTCCAGTTTCGGTACAACGATCTTCTAATATCATGATAGCAAAAAAATAACCTAAACAAAGGACTAATAAAGACATGTGTATATATAATACAGAAGAAAAACAAACAAAGGGAGCGCACAATAGTGAAGTTTGTAAAAATTGCGGTAGATTAAAAATGTAGGTAAATGTGCTTACCTTCTGAGGTTGCGCTCGTATTATAGAGGCACAACTCTCATATGCGCTTGCGGGGCTTTTGGATGCCGTAGCCCGTATCACGGCGGCCGCTGGTCCTGTAGATTCCGGGGTTCAGGTGAACGCCGGATGGATATGGATAAGAGGATAAAATGGCGGACCCGGCGCACGTGCAGTTATGAAAAAGCCGTAATTTTGACTTATAAAAATGTCTTTATTCTTAAAAGATGTAGGGGTGTATAACCCTCACACCATTAAAAACTCAGAACAATATCCTCTTATCCATATCCATCCGGCGTTCACCCCTACATCTTTTAAGAATAAAGACATTTTTATAAGTCAAAATTACGGCTTTTTTATAACTGCACGTGCGCTGGGTCCGCCATTTTATCCTCTTAGACATGTGTATATGATATACCATCCCATAGGACATAAAAATAAACTACAGTGGCAATACTATGGGTAACAAAAATGATTAAACGTGTCTCCAAATTAAAAATGCAGAAAGCCATATTAATAATGTTACCACTGCTGATTTGATGCACATGCTCAGTACTGCTTCTCGGATGCCAGCTGATTAAGTTCAGGGATGTTATTTTTGTATTTTTTTGCCTTCCCATTGGATAGCATTATTTATGGCCGGTTCGTTTATACATATAAATAGGAATTCTATGGTGTTACCTTGTCTCCATATCCTACCTACCCAGGACCATGGCTGTAATATCTATACTGGATGTTGGACACTTAGGGCGACATGTATGAACGGGCTTCACGCAAGTTTTCTGCCGTACACAGCGCCTCCCAGCCCGAATCCCCCTGTCAGACGCAGCGTTCGCCACTTTCGGCTGTGGTCCGCATGAAGGGTCGGGCAGGGGGCGCGGTGGGGCGCGGTGTAGGCGTTCCGGGGCGGGACGCGGCGCGCTCGTATAGTCCGAGGCATGTACCATCGCGGCTCGCCAAATCGCGGCGCTCGGCAGCTCCGACAAGCAGACCAGGTTTTTTTTTGGTCTAAATCCTCCGGCAGAGGCGAAGTGAAGCAGGATCCGAACATGCGAGGAAGCGGATCGAAGATCGCGACAGAAGTCTCGGCACTCCGCTCCGACAAGCAGACTTGGTCGAAAAGCTCCGGCGGAGGCGAAGTGAAGCAAGAATGGAACATGCAAGGAAGCGGATCGAAGATCGCGACAGAAAATCTCGGCGCTCCGCTCCGTGCAGCAGGAGTATGAAATAGGAAAAAATCGCCTTTATAAAAGCGGAAAACAGTGTCAGAAGAGAGCTGCACGTAAAAAATACACATAATAAAAAAAAACATCACTTTTTCAAACTCTAAACAGCGCAATATCAACAAATATGATATAGCAAATTGCCGGGAAAGACAGTAATTCAAAATCTGAAACCTATTTCTCATTGGTCGGCAGAAACCGGCCAATCAAATCGGAGCGACAGTGAACCATTAAAAGCTATGGGGAGGAATTGACCAATCAAAATCCCCGGCGGGATAATTCAAAATACAGTACAAATGCTGAAAACAGCTGATTGGCTGAGCTAGCGGGGTCTCGGCTATCTCAGCCAATCAGAATAGGAGCGACAAAGTCCCATTCTAGCCTATGGAGAAGTGTAGACCAATCGCAATCCAGGGCGGGATAATTCAAAATACAGTAAAAAGACAGAAAAGAGCTTATTGGCTGAGCTAGCGGGGGCTTGGCTATGCCAGCCAATCAGAGCGTGAGCTACTTCTCCCATTATACTCTATGGAGAGATGAGCGCACTCAAATCTCCGCGCTCAGCGCCGCGCGGCATGAAGTATTAATCAACAAATTATTTTTATACAGTGTAAAACATTCTCAGATAAAGACCAGAACACTTCTTTAAAAATAAAGCAGTTAAAAACCCGAAAAATGCGTTCGTCGCCGAGACCGGCGCTACATAGGGAATTGTCATAGAGAGAATTGCCGGGAAAGACAGTAATTCAAATTTGTAAAGCTATTCTCATTGGTCGGCATAAAGGAGCCAATCCGAATAGGAGCGACAATGTCCCATTAGATCCTATGGAGGAGAATTGACCAATCAGAATAGGAGCGACAGTGGCCCATTCTATCCTATGGAGAAAAATGGACCAATCATGTTCAAAGGCGGGACAGTTCAAAATACAGTAAAAAGGCAGAAACGAGCTGATTGGTTGAAGCAGCGGGGGCTCGTCCATCTTAGCCAATCAGAGCGCGAGCTGCTTTCTCATAGAGTTCTATGGGGAATCGAAATTTAAAAGAGGCGCCGTAATTTGGACCAATGGGAGAGCGAGCGACGCTCCTATGGGTTTTATAATGCAATCTGGTATAAAACTGTACATGGCTGAAATCAAATTATAACACTACAGAAGTTGTGCCGATGTGTATATAAAAGGAATACTAATATGTGGCTAATGAAATAAAAATGTGAAATCAAGAAAATCATGCGCATTTCTTTATTTTCGATGCACCCATACTATTGATCCTTGGCTAACGAAAATAAAGAAATAAACATGATTTAATGGACTTTTTTTTTTTTTTAGTTAGCCACATCGGCACAACTTCTGTAGTGTTATAATTTGATTTCAGCCATGTACAGTTTTATACCAGATTGCATTAGAAAACCCATAGGAGCGTCGCTCGCTCTCCCATTGGTCCAAATTACGGCGCCTCTTTTAAATTTCGATTCCCCATAGAACTCTATGAGAAAGCAGCTTGCGCTCTGATTGGCTAAGCTGGACGAGCCCCCGCTGCTTCAACCAATCAGCTCGTTTCTGCCTTTTTACTGTATTTTGAACGGTCCCGCCTTTGAATATGATTGGTCCATTTTTCTCCATAGGATAGAATGGGCCACTGTCGCTCCTATTCTGATTGGTCAATTCTCCGCCATAGGATATAATGGGACATTGTCGCTCCTATTCTGATTGGCTGAGATAGCCAAGCCCCCGTTATCTTAGCCAATCAGCTGTTTTTAGCATTTTTACTGTATTTTGAACAGTCCCTCCGTGTATTCTGATTGGTAAATCCTGCCCCATAGGTTTTAATAGTTCAGTGTCGCTCCTATTCTGATTGGCCATTTTCTGGCGACCAATGAGAATAGGTTTCAGAATTTGAAATACTGTATTTCCCGGCCATTTCCAATATCCTAATTCTTGACTTAGGATATTGGAAAGTGATTTTGTTTTATGTAATTTTTATTTTTAATGTTTCAGCTCTTTCCCTGAGAATGTAGAATGCCTTTATAAAGGCGATTTTGGATTTATACTCCGCACCGACATGTGGAATGATTTCTCGCCGCTCCAGCCTGTCTCGCATCGAAACAGATTTCCGGCGCAGACCCGCACAGCGCCCATGTCCCCGCACTGTGCCCCACGCACTGGCGAGGCGCGGCGGACTTTTCCCCGCATGTATGATCGCACTACCTCCGGCGGACAATCTCAGACACAGCGCCGAACTTCGCCTCATTCCCGCACTGCGCCCGACACGCTGGCGAGGCGCGGCGGACTTTACATGATATGTATGAGCGGGGCCCGTCCCCGACATAAATCAGGCGCAGATTCCGCCGGGAAACTGGCGGAAAACGGCGCCTCGACCCGGCGAGCTTCATACATGTGGGCCTTAATGTTTTCTAGGGTAAGTCATTATCTTATTTAGTAAAAGTTACATTTTAGGGAGTCATTTCTTCTTTTTGTGCCTTTTTTCAGATAATTGTCTAAGCCTTTTTTGAAGTCCTCGTGTTCCTGCTGTGATCATCACCTGAGGTGACTATTTATTCATAGACTTATTTCTCAGTCATTGGAATCTAAAAGAAGATCATACAGAACCCACCAGTAAACACAGCTTTTTGTCTAAATAGGTTCAATATCTTTATAGTGGTCAAAGCCTTTTTTCTCATCTTAAGTTATGTTCTCATGGCTGCTTTTTTATTACACAGACTCTGATTTAGAATCTGCAAGAAAACCATATGGAATTTACACTTGTCTTACTCAATGGGGGTCCGATCCATAGTTCATAATGTAAACTATGGTGCACATTTTATTATGTTATAGAATTGAAATCTGGAAAAAAGAAAAACGTGGACTTCAGAGTATGTTCTTTTTTTTCTAATTCAACGAAGTTTATTGAAAACGTAATATAACCATCAGCGTAATAAAAATAACAGTATCATGTACAGAGAGAATGTAACAATAACAGCAATAGTGAAATAACACTGTAGAATGCTAGATCTGGCGCATAGACGCCAGATTTACAAAGCCAGCATGAAATGATAACATGGATTATCCTCCTAACCAGATGTGATATCGTCTAGTTCTGTTAAGCAAAACTAAAAAAAGTATAAATTCCGGAACTAATCTCAGCAATCTAATGCAAACAATGAAATATTCTAGAGGTCTATCAAGACCGCATTTGGAAAACGTTTTTGTCACGGGCCGTGCCACGTTCCTGTCCTTACGCTGCGGCCTCTGCTGCGATCCGCAGTCGTACCTATGTTCCTATCGCAGATCTGTTTCCTGTTGCAGTGTCGCTGTGTGTGCTCCTGTAGCCGCTGCTTACTCACCTGTGATTGCTGTGCGGCTTTCTCATGCTGGCCATGCTGCTCCTCCATCTTGACTGCTGCCCTGATTCCCTGTCTCTATAGTGGGTGGCGGCCACATCTTCCCTTCCTTGATTCCCACTGTGTGCAGCGGGGTTGGGCTTCCTCTGCCAATCCCCTTCCCACCTGTGGGTTATAAGCCTGCTTCTCCTCACACTCTCCTGCCTGAATCATAGTTGTTGTGTTGTTTATGTTGTCTCTTGGTGTAGTCTGTTGCTGTGTTGTCTGTTCTTGTTTGTGAGCAGTCCGGTGTGCCCATGTGGTCTCTTTGTGTCTCTGTCTGTGTCTTTGTGAGTTTCCTTGCCTTGTTCTCTGCCCATGGTCCTGCCCTGGTCATGCCTTGGTTTCTTGCCTGAGTTTAGCTTACGTCTCTGCTTATGTTCTTGGTGTCTTCAGTCTGTCTATTTATTGTTTCCTTTACCTTTTGCTTATCCTCCTGTTTAACCTTCTTGCTTGGCATCCGTTTAGTCCTGTCTGTCTGTTTGTTCTGTACCTGCACATTTTTACTTCTAGTCTGCTTTGTCTCTGTCCATTATCCTGTTGGTGCCTAGCTTTGGCACTTCTGGCCTGTCTGGTCAGCTGCCACTGCTGGGGACTGCTCTGAGGTAGCACCTGGTGGCTGTTGGGGTCAGTCAACCTTGCCATCAAAGGCTCTGTGAAGATGCACATGCCCAATGGCCACTTAGTTACGCCCCCTCGGAGCAAGCCCGGCAGTGGTCCAGTGGGTCCACTACCCGCTCATCCGTTACAGTATGATCAGGCCATGGACTCCGCTGACATTTTGCCCTCTGTTTTTTGGTCCATGTGCAGGTCGTGTTTGTGGCAGTTCCTTTATGTGTGTGGGAGTGTTTTTTCTTTTTTGGCAGGTCTTTTGGTGTTTGGGAGCTGCTGGCCACTACAAGCCTTCTGAGTCCCCGTGGCTTACGGTCCCGCCCTGAGCCTTCTGAGTCCCCGTGGCTTACGGTCCCGCCCTGAGCCTTCTGAGTCCCCGTGGCTTACGGCCCGCCCTGAGCCTTCTGAGTCCCCGTGGCTTACGGTCCCGCCCTGAGCCTTCTGAGTCCCCGTGGGCTTACGGTCCCGCCCTGAGCCTTCTCAGTCCCCGTGGCATTACGGTCCCCGCCCTGAGCCTTCTGAGTCCCCGTGGCTTACGGTCCCGCCCTGAGCCTTCTGAGTCCCTGTGGCTTACGGTCTCGCCCTGAGTTCCCCTCCCATTTTGCCTAGTGCCCCGTTTGTTCCTCCTGTGCACCTCCATTTCCTAGGTATTCCCTGTACTGGCTGTGCAGCCTGTAGTTGGTTTTGGGGTTGCCACCAGATTGTTTTGGTCCCCTGACCTAGGTGGAATTTCCATTTTGTGGATTGGAGGAGGAGGGGGCTTAAGGAGGGGGGTACTGTCACGGGCCGTGCCACGTTCCTGTCCTTACGCTGCAGCCTCTGCTGCGATCCGCAGTCGTACCTATGTTCCTATCGCAGATCTGTTTCCTGTTGCAGTGTCGCTGTGTGTGCTCCTGTCGCCGCTGCTTTCTCACCTGTGATTGCTGTGCGGCTTTCTCATGCTGGCCATGCTGCTCCTCCATCTTGACTGCTGCCCTGATTCCCTGTCTCTATAGTGGGTGGCGGCCACATCTTCCCTTCCTTTATTCCCACAGTGTGCAGCGGGGTTGGGCTTCCTCTACCAATCCCCTTCCACCTGTGGGTTTATAAGCCTGCTTCTCCTCACACTCCCTGCCCGATCATTGTTGTTGTTGTTTATGTTGGCGCTTGGTGTAGTCTGTTGCTGTGTTGTCTGTTCTTGTTTGTTAGCAGTCTGGTGTGCCCATGTGGTCTCTTTGTGTCTCTGTCTGTGTCTTTGTGAGTTTCCTTGCCTTGTTCTCTGCCCATGTTCCTGCCCTGGTCATGCCTTGGTTTCTTGCCTGAGTTTAGCTTACGTCTCTGCTTATGTTCTTGGTGTCTTCAGTCTGTCTATTTATTGTTTCCTTTACCTTTTGCTTATCCTCCTGTTTAACCTTCTTGCTTGGCATCCGTTTAGTCCTGTCTGTCTGTTTGTTCTGTACCTGCACATTTTTACTTCTAGTCTGCTTTGTCTCTGTCCCTTATCCTGTTGGTGCCTAGCTTTGGCACTTCTGGCCTGTCTGGTCAGCTGCCACTGCCGGGGACTGCTCTGAGGTAGCACCTGGTGGCTTTTGGGGTCAGTCAACCTTACCATCATAGGCTCTGTGAAGATGCACATGCCCAATGGCCACTTAGTTACGCCCCCTCGGAGCAAGCCCGGCAGTGGTCCAGTGGGTCCACTACCCGCTCATCCGTTACAGTTTTTTACTGGACATGCATATGATATCATAAATCGCAAAAAACCAAACTGTCAAATAAACAGAAAAAACAAGCTGAATCGGTCACCAACACTACGCAAGGAAGATGGGGGGAGCAAATTCCACCAGTTCACCATGAGAGAAAGTGCTTCGTAAGATGCCAAAGCATCGGTCCCCATAAGACTCCCATAAGTATCTCATGTCAGTGTCACATAATCCGGGGAAGCACAAAATGACAACTAGTCTGACCATATGGCATGGTACTTATCCATCGTCAATCCCCTGTCGGCCCTAAGTTCCTCCATGTGTTGAAGGGAAAATAGTTCCTTGAACCACCCCGTGATAGTCGGAGTTTCAGTAGACCTCCACAATCGGGGTATTAAGGCCTTAGCTGCAGTTAGCATAAGCACTAATAAACTGCCTTGTAGGGACGACGTGGGGAGAGGGATAACAAACAGAAGCAGTACACGGGGATCATTCTGCAATCGTATTCCCAGTACTTTCTCGATCACTTCTATCACTTTAGTTCAGTAAGGCTGTATTTCTGGACTGTCCCACCAGATATGCGTCATGGTGCCTACCGCAGAGCCGCACCGCCAGTAACACTCGGGAACTGTGGGAAAAGCGGCAGGAAGCAAGGCAGGTACACGGTACCAGCGCGACAGCACTTTAAAATTGAGCTCTTGTAACCGACAGGGCGTAAGCGCTTTGTATGATAAGACACTGGCTTTTTCCCATTCCTGTTCCAAGAAAGGACTCACTCTGCAGCTCCCTAGCCCAGCCCTCATGGTATGTCGGCACATGTTTGGTCAAGGAGCCGATGAGAAGCTCATATATCTGCGAGATAAGATTAGAGGGTGACTGAAACCTCACACACAGCTGTTCAAATGGGCGTAGTTCCCTATGCAACTTGAGTTTCTGCTTATATCTGGTATAAAAATGTGATATCTGCCACATCTGACAGATCACATCACGTGGATTATTGGCGTCGGTGCTGGGAGGCCTCAAGGCCGTATGCGCCCGGTCTATTTCAATGCGATCTTCCGCTTTATTACCCAGTATCGAGTTAAAGAGTTTAGTAAGAGTCAACGGTAGGTCCTGAGATTTCACCGATTCAGGCAGTCCCCATATCCGGATGTTGTTCCGCCTGTTTCTGTTTTCCAAGTCATCCACATGGTCTAACAAATTCTGATGGAGGGACCTCTGGATATCTCTTAGGTCTGCTATGGAGTCCTGAACCGAGCTTTTAAATTGTTCCGGCCCCTGTACTTGAGTTTGAAGCTGAGTGACATCCGCTTTGACCAACTGAAGTCCTGGCGCCAGGCAGTTTTCAGCTCTTGCGCCATGACTGTCAGATCACTTTTAACCGGTATGAGGGCAAGCAGTGCTCGTAGCTCAGGGTGTCCTTGAAGGGTGTGCATGGCCTCTGCCATTGAGATAGGTGGTGGAAGACAGTCTGGCACAGGCAACTGGAGAGGCGGCACAAGAGGTCCAGGGTCTGCGGTCAGCGAAGCAGCCATAGGTGCAGACCCCAGTGTTATCCCCATAGGCTGTGATGGTTGCTCAGAGAGGGCAAGGGCCGAGATGTCAGGGGAATGTGGCCAGGTAGGGCTCGACCCGAAGTCCTCCAAGGGATCATGGGACCGAGGATACTGAGGACAAGGTAGTGTATGGCCCCACATCAGCAAAGTCTTGCTGCCGTTTGCGGCCCCCAAGTGTTTGAGAGTGGGCTATTGACTCCTCTGGCCGTGCTGCATACCCCCCTGATGGTGGTAGGGCAGCAGTCCCAGCCCTCTGCCTGACGCGCTCTGGGGTGCTGGTGTTACTCACTGTGGCTCTGTGAGGTGAAGTTCCTGGCATCCAGGTGCCTGTTGCACAGCTCCCGCTATCCTTCAGCTGTTTGAGGGTGTCCATAGCTGCCGCGTCACTCTGCGAGGCTCCCGCACACTCCTGCTGCCTCCGTGGCCCGGTCACGTGGGTCGGCTGTGGCGCGAAGAGTCGCGGGCTTTCTCCCGCCGTCCTCCTGCTGTGGTCCCGTACCGAGCCGTCTCCCTCCGCACGACTTCCCAGTACTCGGGCCGCGTCTCCACCCCGCAAGGAAGCTGCTTCAGACGAGCCGTCTAGCAGGGCTGCAGGCTCAGTCCTGCATATGTGATCCGGCTCCACGGCGGTCAAAGATGGCGCCCGCTCCAGCGAGTGCTCCGTCGATCAAGCCTGCAGGTCGGCGAGCGGGGCGAAGTAGTTTGAAATCGGGACACCGTCGTTCGGGTGAGTCCCAGGGGATGTAGACTTCTTCTTTGCTCTTTTGGGTACCATTTTGCACTTGGTTAACCTCCCTAAGCTAGAAACCCGGGACGGAGCTCACTCACACATGTCTGTGCACCAGCATGGCAAGCCACGCCCCCCTCAAAGAGTATGTTCTGACTGGGGTGTCTGAGCTGATTCTTGGGGCACATTCTCAGTTACTGCACATGATTGCTCAAGACTCTTGCACTTGGCCTCTTGCTTTGTGCATTTTTAATATATCTACTGGGGTTTTCCTTTACTTCCCTGTGGGCCAGTCTGAGCCTGTCTATGACAGGATATGGTCAAATACTGCATTTGGTAGCCTTAAAAAAGATTAGCCCCATTCCATGGGATTAATCTGTATCCAAATCTTCAACTTAATCTACAGCATGCCAACTGAAAATCTGGGACAAAAAAATCCAAGGATACGCCTTGAATTTCTGCCGTCGATTCCATGATGGATGTTTCTATTGTGTGAACATTCCTTTAAAGAACACCAAAGTTCTACAAACATATAAATTTAAATGATAAGATGTTGGTCTAAGAGTTTCCGTAATAATAAGTAGTCAACTTTTAAATTTTTCTCTTTTTTTGCATTTTAGGACTTTTAGCAAAGTTCCCTCTCAAGAATGGTACAAAAATGTCAAAGAGACTTCCATCAGATACAAGTAGATTGTCATTGGTTGAGGAAACCAGATAGCAAATATAAGAACAAGCCAGATTGGCTTTCTAAGTACAGAAGAGCTATTTGCATGGTCATAACTGAAGAGTCATCAAAGACTTTCTAACTTACCATAATGTCAAAAAATGGTAATTGGCACACCACTTGTTAATGCAGTGAAATTAACTTAATTGATCTATGTGCACCATTTTTACACATAAAAGTTGTAGCAGTTTTAACGTAGCTACATTTCGGGCATATAACCTTTCCACAGGCTTGCAAAACCCCTGGTGGGCAAACTGCTGATACCAATAGTCTGTTGTACTGAAGTTATAGGAAACAACCTTGTAGTGTTTCTCCCGAGGGGATGTACACTGCTTGTGGATGCAGTGGTGTGTCACAAGCAGTGTATGTCTCCTCAGGAAAACAGCTACAAGATCTTTCCCTGTATTTCCAGGACAATAGAATATTGGTCTCAGCAATTTGCCCATCAGGGATTTTGCAAGCCTGAGGAACATCTACATACCTGAAACATTGCTATGCTTAAACTGCAACAACTTCCACATGTGCGGTAAAAGATTCAAATGGGTTAATAAAATATGAATATTTTTCACTGCAATGACAAGAGGTGTGCCCATTGCCATTTTTTGACTGTATAGACTTTGAAGTGAATTGAGAGAATTACCACCACTTTTTTGGCACTCGACCATTGGCAGTTTCAAATGTTTGGTCGCAACACACTTATTGGCTTGTTCATGTTATGTTTATTGTTGAGCGAACAGTAAAAAGTTCTAGTTCGATTAGAACCTCAAACTTTTGTGAGTTCGGTTCGAAGTTCTATTCGAACCCGAACTTCGAACCCCATTAAAGTCTATGGGAGATGTTCTGGTTAATTTTTATACCTATACAGGTGAGGAGCAGCTGAAATTACCATCCATAACAGTAAACTGGATACGTGGAAAAACTTAGTGAAGAAAATTTGGCTCTAAGAGCAACAGAAAAAAATTGAGAGGCTAAAATACTTAATTCCTTCAAATACTTCAAAAGCTAACTGAAAAGATGAGGACAGCTTGCAAGCAGTGGAGTAGCTATAGGAGTTGTAGCTGTAGCAGAAGCTACGGTGTGTTATACAATCACTGAACCGCCAAAATTGCAAAAACTGAACTTTTGGGCACTGATTATGATTTAGCAAATCCAAGCACTCTGTATAATACCTATCCATGGATATGAGAGTTAGGCATTATGCGAGCCTGCAAATGTCTCCAAATAACAGCTTCTGGGTGTGGGAAAGATGCAGCCAGCAATAACAAACTCCCTAACTATTGCTTTCTATGGAGAGGAAATTGCTATCTAACTAAGAGCAGTCTGTACAGTACAGAGAGTGAGCTGAAAATGGTGTTCACAAGACAATACAGTGAAATATATATAACAGGGTCATGTGATTTTAGCAGCCAATTAGAGTCCTACACCTCAGCGATGACATTTTTGACACTTCTCTGTGCTCTGCACTGATTGGATGGCTGCCAAAAGTGCAGAAAGGCGATTGGATGGTCGCTAAAAGAACGGAAAGCCACTGAAAATGAAACAGAAAATGGTGTGTCGAACTATAACTTTACTCGAACGAACAGTAAAATGTTCAGTTCGAGTTCTAAAAATTCGAGAAGTTCTAATAGAACTTAAGTTTTCTAGAACAGCCGATCAACACTAGTTATGATATATATTATTCAAAGATTTCAGTTGAAATTTCCAATTTATCTTATTCAAAGAATGGTCCAGCTCTCAGTGGCCAAAGCAGAGGTTTCACTTTGTGTCCCAAAATCCTGTAGGGGTTGTCCAGTGAGCCAAAAATGAAAAATAAAATCTCATATTTCACGCCTGAGTCTTCATTGACCTCCCTGTGATGTTTTCTGTTCTATGTTGTGCTTTTATTGTGTCCTATGTATCTTCCTTTCTCTGCAGCCGAGCATCAGCTTTTACTGTTTGCAAACCATCCCCTTTGTCCTCCACAACTAGAGATCCCAGGATCCTTTGCTGTGCCTTGCCTATCTTCTTCACTCCCAACCTTAGTCTCTGTTTATTCACTCATGGTGAATCCTTTGGGAGGCAGGGCCCTCTAGGGTATAGTCTTCCACTCATGATGAGCATATTTGTCATTTGTTGGCAGGTTTTCAATTACTTCCTGTCCACCCCATTTCCTACCTGTTATTTTTAATATACTGTACATGTACAGGTCTGACTGTGACCCATAATGAAGTATTATCTGTAGAAGCAGTGCTCTCGGCTCCATTATTTGCACCCACCTCTAATAGTTCCTGACCTACTTCTTACCCTATACCTTATGTCATTACCTTAGAACTGTGAGAAAACTGGAAGAAAAATAAGAAACATTTCCAAAATGGGTGAAACTATAAAGAAATGAAAGCAATAAAAATACAAGAAAATTAGTTAAAAATACTGCTATAAAGAAAAGTAATTACAACATACAGTATATAATATTCTGTGTTGCTAAACTGAATTCTTCATGGAGTTTAGAAAGCAATTACTTGTTGTTCACAGGGGTATTGAGTTGCACAGCTTCTTGATTTCGCTTGTAGGATGCCAACGTTTCTTCAGCATAATTCCTCCAGAAAGACAATTCGTCAATACTTAGTTGTAAAATGTAAATTGTTTATACAACAAATAATAAAAAAGTGCAATGTGGGCTGAAGGTGGGCGAGATAAGTAAACGCCTGAGAAATCCAGGGAATACATTTAATTAAAGTTAACTTTTTCTCTTGTGTTTTTTTTTTTTTGCCACTTGGACTTTGATTTTATGTTATGATGTAGACCAAATACATTCTGCTAATATTTTTGTAATACTACCATTACAAAATGAATCGTACATTATAAGGGATTTTTTTTACATTTCAATTTAAAGACAAACTCAGTGAAGTTTCAAACAGATGGCAGAAACCAGATAAACTCATGAAACATTGAAATGTAAAGTAAATCAATATATCTCACAAAAAGTTAAAGGGGTGTTATCGTTTCATTAAATGGTCTTCAGAATAAGGGGACAGTGAGAACAAGCAACTTTGCAATTGGATTCATTAGCAAAGCTGCCTTGTTCTCACAGTGTCCCTTATCTTGTGTTTTTTTTTACACTGATATCCAGTGTTGGGGCTAATCTCTCCTGATCCCTCCTCCTTGCATTTCACTAGCTGAAAGCTCATTTACCCTTCTGTACAGCCCCTGGTCGATTCAGGGCGTAAAAAATGACTCAGAGTTAAGGGCCGTAGCATTTTTTCTGTCTCCACAACCTAGCAGAAAACAGACTGCAGCAGATTGTACAATGAGAAAACATGACAGTTTTGACCCTGTCCTAACTCTCCTGCATACACGCAGGGTTTTGTGCCGTTCTTAGAAAGCTGTAATACATCTCCAGCTGTGAGGAGATCAGTGCTCAGTTTAAGTTTTAATGCAGCCTGGGGTATGTAAAACAGCTTTTAAAAAATAAGACTAAAAGGGGAAAGAGACACAGTGATATGTGGTCTAAAGGGGGGGAGGGGGGGGAGTCTCTTTGGCCAGCAGTAAAAGGGGGAATGTCACCCCAGCTGGGGGGGGAAAAAACCCGCCCCGGGCTTTCCACAGAGTTGAGAAGGTTTCAGAGAAAGGGGCGAATGGGGGCCCAAAAGGTAAGGAAGCGATACATCCCCTTTAAAGGGAAATATTTTGGGCTTGTGGTTGAAATTTTCAGGATGAAATACAGACGGGGAAAAACCCACAAAAAAAAACCAAAAAAATTTGGATGTCCCTTTGGGCTCCATCACACAACGATGACTGCTTTAATTTTAAACCCAAATCCCGTGAAAAACCCGGGGTTTTTGATAAATCCCAAACACAACTCCAGGAAATTTTTAAAGGGGGAGGTGGGGAGGCACAAATTTGGGGCCCCCTTTTTAAAGGGGAAAATTTAGGCCCTAAAAAAACGCAAAAAACTGATCTTTTTTTGGGATATAAATCCAGCACTTATAAAAATTCTTAAAGGGGGCGTACATACAGGTTTTTAAAAAACCCAATTGGGGCATTTTTCACACACGCTGTCGGGGGCACTTTAATTTTTTTGCACCACAACACGCGGGGTTTGTTTAAAATCTAATTAGCACGTTTTTCTAAAGCTTTGGGTTTTGGGGGGGGTTTCCCCCAAATAACTTTCCCCTGTAAACAGCACGAAAGCACCGTGAAAATGTCTATACGATCGGTTATTGTATCCCGGGGGGAGTTTAAAAACGCAATTCATAGTTTCTAAGGGAGGGGCTATGAATTTACCGAAATTTTGTGTTTTGACATTTCGCTGTTTTGTAAAGCGCAAATACGTGCCTAATCCAAGCCCATTTAAACCCCGTGGTGAAAAAACCCCCTTACTTTTACAACCTTCACTTTGGGAAAAGCCCCTGGCTGCCGGGACGCGGGCTCTCCACCCCAAAAGCTGCAAAATTTAAGTGTAAATTTGGGCCCACGTCTGCATTGGACTTTCTAAAAACCCCAATAAACCCCACCCCCCGTCTTTTATGGGGGGGGTAGATCATTTTCCTGTCGGAATGACAAAAAAAGACAAAAATGAATTAAAGGGAGTTTAAAACTCCCAGAAACTGAAATTTGTGCGGGAAACAGTGGTTTTAAAAATCACCCCCATTATTTACCTCTAAAACCGGGGGCCCAAAAAAACGCGTGGCGGGGAAACCCAAAGGAAAGAACCTCAGATCACAGCTTTTAAAACCCCTATGTTTTTCCCATATTTTCCCAGGGGCCCGCGGAAAACTTTTAAAAAAAGGGGGCCCCCTTTTCCCCCACTGGGTTCCAAAAATTTCCCCCGAACCCGGGGGGAATGTCCCTTTAAATTGTGGGGCCGGGAGACCTGGGCTTTTACCCCAAAGACTGCCGGGAATTTTTAATTCCAAAGCAAAATTTCCCATGGGGTAAAAATGTGAATGCCCATAAAAAAAAAAAAAAAAAAAAATTTTTTGGGGTTTTGGCATACCAAACGGGGGAATGAAACATGTTTTACGCATTTCGAACACCAGGTTCTTAGTCGTAGCCTATAACTGGCTATAACTAAGAACAAATCATTTTTCCCTGTTTAAACCCCAGCCAAACCACCACAATCGCGGGGTGTAGGGGAGTGTTCCTTCCCTTTTCATAAACGCTGCAGTACTTCCATGGGAAAAAACCCCGCACGGAGGCGCCAGTAAACCCCCAAAAACCAAAAAAGCCACCCTTTCCGGGGAAACTCCAGGGGGTTTAAAAATCCAGGTTTATTAATATGTTCAGGACAATACAAATACATTAAACGCTTTAATGCTATTTGTTTTTGTCCTGAACAATTTAATAAACCGTGATTTACACCCGCTGGAGTTTCCTTTTGGAAGGAGGATTTTTGAAAACAAGAACCTCAGTTCGAAAACTGTCGCAATATCATTTAACCCCGTATGAATTTAAAATTTTTAATTTTGACATTGCTTTTGTGGATTATTAGCCTCCTCCAGGGAATTTTTCTGCACAGTTTTTTGTTTCAGAGAGAAGAGCTAGCTTTTATTATTTTTGGGTAAATGCGTAATTGAGCCTCTACAGTGAAAACTGTGTTTGCTCGACAGCTCCTGTTTTTAAAAACATAGAATGTAAAGTAATAGCACAGAAGTTGCAATAAATTTTTGAGGAAAAGTGGAATAAAAAAAGTAAAAAAAATAAAGAGGTTTTGAAAAAAGAAATAAAATAAATAAAATAATGATAAACTAATAAATATTTAATAAAAAAAAAAATTTGATTGGGGGCCAAACATTTCAAAATTTAAAACCCCAAAAACCAAAGGGGGAAGGGGAAAATTTTTAAAAATTTTGGGTAATTAAACTTTTTATAAATAATAAAAAATTTTATATTAATACTAAAAAATTTTAATTATAAATATTATAAAAAATTTATATATTTTTATAATATATAAAAAATAATATAAAAAATATAAAATTAAAAATTTTTAATAACTTTACGGAAATATGTTTTTATCACCCCTAAAACAAAAGCAAAATCTAAAGCAGAAAAATGTTAATTGGGGCCCCTTTCCCCTCAGTGAGACCCCCCGGTTCCAAGAAAACATTTTTGGCTACTAAAGGAGCCATTTCATCGGGGCGAAAACTAAGGGAAACCTTCTTTTTTTTCCCAGTAAAAAGGACACCCAAAAGGGAAATTTTAAAACTTTAAAAACCACGTATAAAAAAACAAACCCTATGTTTTTGAATTAATTGGCTAAATGTTATTTTTAAAAGAAAAACGGGGCTAAAACAAAAAATGAAATTGAAAGTGGGAAATTGGCAAAATTTCCTTAATTTTTCAATTTATATGCGGGTTTGTGTCCCAAAAGCGCTTTTAAAAAATTTCCCTGGATTTTTTTTCCCTTTCCAACTGTTTTTTTTAATTTTTGAAAACCCATCAAAAACTAAAAGTTTTTATTAATTTTAACGACAAAAGGCGCCCAACAGGGGGGGCAACAAAAATCTGGTTATCGGGACAAAGAAATTTGGTTTGATCAATTTTTGAAGAGTGGAAAAAGCACTTTACATCAAAAAAAAAAAGGTAAGCAAAAAACCCTTAAAAACTTTTTAACAAAATATTTTCCTTCCCCTTTCGTATTGCTTCCCCCCTTTTCCGGGGTTTCCCTAATTCAAATTAATTGTGATCCAAAAATTTTTTTGCTAAAGATAAATATAAAAGAAGATTTTATCGTGTTTTTTTTCTATATTCCATAAATATAAGTATTTTGTTTTGGGCTGGGTACCTTTTTGGGGTGTAAAAAGGAATTTTGCGTGTTTTTAGTTTTTGCTTTCGTGAAAAGTCCCCAAGGGGGGGTTGGGGCAGTGCCCTTACCCTGGGGTTAGAAAAAAGGGGGAAATTCCTAAAGGGGGGGAGTAAAACCCCCCATGAAGGGAACCCAAATAGAGCTAATTAGGCAATTGAAATTTGGATTCAGTGAGTGGCCCCCTGCCGTTATGATAGCATAAAGTGGTTATTACAAAAAATTTAGTAAAAAGTTTAGAAAAAATTATTTTCGGGTCCTTTGGGTTAAGCCAGACAGACAAGATTTTTAAAATTTTTCCCTTGGGTAGAAAAACCTTTTTTTAAAAGTTAAGGGCCCGGGGAATGAGTGGTTTAATTTTTTTAATCTAGCCATCTCTGGGGGTACAATGCTAACAAAAAGTGTATTTATTTTAGGAACTTGAAGGAGTGGTTTAGGTTTTTGTATCTAACCACATCAAAGGTATTATGCAAAACTAGAGAGGGCCCGAAATGATTCTAATGAAGTGGAATTCTTTTTAAGAATTTCAGGAAAACTTGGGTTTCGAACGAATTTCAAGTTTGGGGTACTTCGGGGGGAAAGGAAGTGGGGTTTTTTGAATGTTTAAAAGGTGCAGACAGGGCGTTACTTTGGGGAAAAAGAAAATTTTGGGAGGAAGAAGGGCATAGCCTGCAGGGACATGTGCAGAATAAAGCCAATCGGGGGACCGGCGGGATTCTGGGGAACGTCACCGAAACTATAAAAGGGTCCCGGGGCGACGCGGGGGAGCTCAAACCGCTCTCACTTTTGCCCTGTTGGGGAAGGGTTCTTTCTGGGGCTGCTTATGATGTTTTTACTAAAGAACCATTTTTATACAGCAATTTTTGGGGGGTGTTCATCTTGTCTCGAGACTGCTTCTTTAAACATTCTTTTTCTGATTTTGTGCGGTTTTGGTTCTGAAGTCCAGTGTTTCCAGTGCAGCTGAAATTTTACTTTTTAATTTGCAAATTGCCCAGCACTTTGAAAAACCAAAGGGTGATTTTAAGCCGGGTTTCCTGTTGTTTTTTTAAATTAAAAAAACAGCGTTTTTACAATACATATAAAAATTCATTTTTGGCTGCTCAATTTTTTTTGCGCAATTTACTCCGGGGTTATTAAGCTTTGGTTTCTGCGGCCCGGGGCAAAAGAAAAGGGTTTATTTCACCAAAAAATTTTTTACTTTTTTCCCGTAGCAAAATTTTCCAAAAGCGGGGTTTTAATTTCAATTTTTACTCTTGTTGTGTAGGAGAAAACACGCCATTTAAAAAAAAGCTACAAAGCTCGTATTTTTTTGGTTCTCAATTTCTTTTGTGCAATTTACATCCGGGGGTTTTTTTTTGCGTTTTTTCTGCGGGCTTTTGGTGACAAAAAGAAAAACTTTTTATTTCCCAACAAAAAAAATTTTTTTCCCCGTAGCATAATTAAAAAGGGCAAAGGGTTTAAATTTTTCAATTTTTTATCTTGTTGTGTACGTAGAAAAAAACCCCTTTTGGGGAAACAACTACAAAGTCGTATTTTTTTGGGTTTGTAAATTTCTTTTGTGCAATTTACATCCAGGGGTTAATTAAGCGTTTTTTCTGAAAGTTGACTCAGTAAAAGAAACGTTTTTTTTTCCCGCCATAGAAAAAATTTTTCGGGTAGCATAAAATTTCATATCCGGGGGGTTTTAATTAAGCCTGTTTGTCCCTTTTTTATTCGTAAAATCACAGATTTTTTAAAAGGGCAAATACGTAAATTTTTTTCCTGCCCATTTGTGGAGCGCAATTTTTTACCCAAAAAGGGGGTTTTAAACCCAAAAGCTTCTTAGTGGGTTCATTTTGGGAAGTCATTTCAGGGGTGTTTTATTTTCATATCCCAGATTTTCTTTTTATAAAATTTGTGTCGTTTTTTTTTGAACAAACAGAAATGTCAGACAGAGAGGGGGGCGGGCTCTTCACCTGTGAGTGGCAAAGGGAAAAAACTTTTCCTGGGCGGGCCCCGGGTCGAGCACAAAAGGGGGAAACTTCGCAGCAGGGGTCCACTCTTTGGGCCAAAAAACTGCCGCGTCATCTAGGCCGGGGGGGGTGTTTTTTCAGCATCCCAAGGGTTTCTTGATTGGTTGACTGGGTTCACCCCATTTCCCTCCCAGATGACATCTGCAACCCCAGCCAAAAAGGCGGGGGGAACGTCAACACAACCCTTATTTGGGCATCCCCCCGGGAGCGGGTCACCCAAACCCTCACCTGTCCTCGCCCCGCCTCTTTCCCATGGGTTTCTTCAGCCAGAGATTACTTTTTTGGTCTGGGCTAGCCCAACCTATATACGAGGTTGAACTTTTTTGAGGGGGGCAGTCAGCATTTTCTTGGCAGCGAAAAAAAGGGGGCCCAAAAAATAGGGGGGGGAAGGGCCAGGGGAGGTCTTGTTGTGAGGGGTCACCCCCGAAATCCCAAAACCGGTGATTGGGGAAAAGCAGTGACATGAAACACAAACGATTGAGGGATGTGGGGGGACCGCAGGGACCGGGTGAGGAAAGGGGCCTTCATAAATCGTCAGGAGAAAGGCGTAAATTTGGGCGCTTCAGGCAGCGGGGGACCCAAACCCAAGTGGGTTGTGGGGCCCGTGATTTCTCGGGGTTTGCGGGCAGGTGAGGTGGGGAAACCAAGCGGCCCGGGGTAAAAAAACACGCTTCGCGGGCCCAAAGAATGAAAAGCCAAAGGGGCTCAGGGAGGCAGCGGGGGGCAGTAGTCACTAAGTGCGGAGCTTCCCGGGGTAAAACCCGGGATACTCAGCAGTGGGCCCAATTTTTTTGCAAAGGGAAAACCGGGGAGCCAAATTAGGGTTTATTTTAAAAATCGTGGGCAGAAATTTGAAGCGGGCCGGGGAACTAACTTTGGGCCCCAAGGCCCCGCGTCAACACATGCAGCTCACCATCCGGTGGCCTGGGAGAAACGTGGCCAGAGTGGGGGTCTTTACCTGCCACCGCAGCAAAAGCAGAAAGGCTGTGCCCAGGGGGAAAACGCATCCCTTTTGCAGCCAGTCAAGGCCCCACCACCTCTCAGACGTGAGTTTTTTTCTTTTGACATAATCCCCCGGGCCCCAGAGGGCTCCTGCCCCTCGTACTCATGGGCCCAGCTCGTTTCAGCAAGGCGATTGCAAAGAGACAACAGTATGTGAAAAAACCACCTAAGGTGCAGCAGTGCCGTGCTCCTGCCCCAAGTTGTTGGTACGCAGTCCCCCCCTTTTCCAAAATAGTGGACTCGGGCACCGTTCAAAAAATTTTCAAATTGGGGTTTGTGCTGGCCGAATGGAGGTTCCAACCCGTAATTTCTTTTCCAAAAAGGCAGTCCCGCATTTTCCATAAATATGTAGAACAAAAGGTGGGCCAGTCCTTGAGCTTATCGGTTTTTTTCCAAGGTGCACAACAGCGCGGACGTCGGGAAACTTTTAACTACGGTGGGGGCCCGTACGGTCCTTTACGGCCCACGGGGGTGAATGTGTTTTCCGGCCCGGGGCCACCAAAAAATTGGACCGGAGACGCCGCTTTCTCCCCCACGTTGTCAAACTGCGGCTTCTGCCCCAATTTTCCGGGCCTCCTCCTCCCCCCCACCCCCCAAACCCCACCCCCTCAGCCCCACAATTTCTGCTCCACATACCACATTGTGGGGCACAGCAG
Organism: Phyllomedusa bahiana; assembly: GCA_025379985.1. Taxonomy (NCBI): domain Eukaryota; kingdom Metazoa; phylum Chordata; class Amphibia; order Anura; family Hylidae; genus Phyllomedusa; species Phyllomedusa bahiana. The sequence goes on along the minus strand of JAODAL010015999.1, from coordinate 57,181 downwards.
TGTCACGCATTTCTACACCTGGCTTCCTGGCAAACCCGAATTTCCACACAGGGGGGAACTGTTTCCGCGTCATGGCAAAAAAATTCGATTGTTTTTCTTTTCTCCCACCAACTCAAACAAACCCCATGGTGACGGAAAATTGGGGGGGAACAGGGGTGTCCGTGCTGCCCCCGAGGAGGGTTTGGTCCATGCAACTGCATGGCGCATGTTTTTAAATTCTGGTTGTAAAAGGGTTTCCCTTTAAGTTTTTAAAACCGATTTTCCCAGAAATTCAAAAAAAATTTGGGCCAGGAACCCTTGCTTTGGCACTTCATCCTTTCCCAAACAAACCCAGGAACCCCCTCCTCAGTTGCAGCGGCAAAAACCGGCCCCCCCCAACAAAAATCTGATATGCGATGTTTCCCCCCTGTTGGAATTCCAGCCTGCCAGTTGGACCGACTTATAAAACCAGAAAGGCCTTTAAACGTTTTTTGAGGGATCCGGGCGGACGGGAGTACCCCCCTGTAAAAACCTTTGATGTCACCAGGGGCACTCATGCGTGACACCCCTTTTTGTTGAGGCCATTCGGGGAGGCCAGTTATTTGTTAAAATTGCCGGGAAAACGGGAGGGAATAACGCCCAATTCCATGCTTCATGTCCTGGAAACCAAATTGCAAAAAAATTCTGTCTGGGCAGGGGACTGGGAGACGTGGCAAACCCCATCTCGCGGCCACTTTAGTTCCGGTGGGGACTGAAATGGGGGAGGGAGGAGGAGGAAAGGGGGGAGGAGGGACATTTGGAGCGGGAAACATGGGCTGGTGAAATTTAGTGGATTTTTTCCCAGATGACAAGAGGGGGAGGAGCAGGGCAGCTGGGGGGGTAGATGGGATGAGGAAAAGGAGACAGTTTACCCGCAAGTTCCGTGGCAAATTTTTAGTGGAGATGGGGCCGGGAGCCCCCAGGGTCACTTTTCAGATGGCCCCCCAAACATGTGTTTGGGCCGGGGTAGTGTTTGCCGTTTTGTCAGCATCCCTTTTGGGGGGTGAACTTACCTTTTTGGGCCCCCCGAACCCGGGCCAAAAAATTTGGGAGCCCCCTTTTTTCCCCCCTTTAGAGAGGGAGGCCCAAAATAAAATACATAGGGGAAAAAACTCTGTAGTCATTGGGGCCCCTGCCTATGGGGCGGCAAACGCCCCCCTCTGACAGGGGCTGACCGGGGGGTTCTTCACGCTCACGGGCTACTGGCCGGGAGCTGGGGGAAGGGGGGGGGGGGGGGGTAGGAGCGTAACCCTCCAACAGCAGAAAACCTTAAAATCTGGATTCCCCTGATGACAACTTCCCTTTATCCACCTAGGGGGGGTTTTTTCTCCAGAACAGAGGACCTGGAGCAGTCCCTGAAACCCAAAAGGGGGGGCCTAAATTGGAAGCACTCAGCCCCCTGTTAGAAAATCCGCTGGGTACTGGGGAGTCAAACTGGGTGTTTTTCCCCCCAAAATTCCGGTTTGCAGTGGAGAAGCTGTCCTGCCCGGCCATTTGTGGGGGCATTTAGAGCGGGTTTCAATTTCGGGGATGGCATCGTTACCCCCCAAGGGGGAACCCGCTTGTCCACGGGAAAAAGTGGAACGGGGTGCCTTTGTCAAGATGAATCCAGGCGTGGATCGGCCAGGATTTCCACCACACCCCGCCAGGGCGCCTCACCCAAACGTGAAAATTAGTCCCGGGGTTTAAATGACCTGCTTTAGCCCCTATTCTGATGCCCTCACCCCCCCTGATGCCACACATCGCTGCCGTTTTCCCATCCCACCAACCATCTTTACCAAAGGACTGGTATTGCCACCCACCCTTCCCCTCTTTTTTCATTGTGCCCCTCCCCTGACCTCATGCTGTTGCCCTGCCGCCGTCACCTCCACCTCTGTCATTTTGGCCCCGTTTCCTACAAATGTTTTGCCACCTTTTAGAAAAGTTTTTTGTGGCCCCTGTCGACCCTCCCGCTGCTGCTGTCGTGCCTCCACACTGTGTCATTGTGCCACTCTCCCGAACCCCATTTCTTTCTACTTTCTGTGGCTGCTGCCGTTTTACCCCCCACAAAACCCGTTTATTGTGCCAGTGCCCCGACCCCTTTCTGCGCCCGCCGTGCAATCCAAATTTTGTATTGTGCCACTGCCTGACCTTTATGCGCTGCTGCCGACCCCACTCTTGTCATTGTCCACTCTGGGGGCCCACAAATGTTTTTGCCCCCTTTTTCCCGAATGTTTATTGTGCCACTGTTGACCTCTGCTTTCCCGCTCTGTCGTGCCCTCCAAAACGGTGGGAATTTAAAGCCACTCCCCGTGGCCTATTAAATGTTTTGGCCCCCCTCCAGAAAAGTCTTTGTGCCACTCTCTGACATCATGCTGCTTTCTACCGTGACCTCCCCCTTTTGTCCCTTGTGCCTTCTTTTTTTTGTGGCCTACTCCCCTTTTTTTCCCCCCCTCCGAAAAGTCATTGTGCCCCTTTTTCTGACCTCATGTGCTGGGTTTTTCCCTTCACACTTGGGGTCATTGTGGGACTCTTGGGCCCCTAAATGGGTTTTGCCCCCTCCAAATTTTCATTGTGCCACTCTTGACCCCAGCGCTGCTATGGCTGCGGGCGTGACCTCCACTCTCTGTCATTTTTGGCCCCTCTGTGGCTTACCCCCTGTTTTTTTTCCACCTTTCCCGAATTTTCATTGTGCCACTTTTGACCTCATGCTGCTGGGTGCTGCGTGCCCTCCAAAACCCGTGTTTATTGTGCCACTCTCTGCCCCTTTCTTTTGCCCGCCGTGACCTCCCCTCTCTGTCAAATTTTGCCTCTTGGGGGCCTACTCCTGTTTTTTTTCCCCCTCCCGAATGTCATTGTGCAAAAAATGTCTGACCTAAAGCTGCTGTGGCTGCCCCGTCACCCGCACCTCTGCACAATTTTTTTGGCCCCCCTTGAGCTCTCAGCCTTTTTTTTTTTTCCAGCTTTTTGCTTTGGGAGGGCTTTATCGGCTACATTCCCCCTTCAGTTTTTTGGTCCCAAGGTTTTTTTCCCCCTTTAAATCCCAGGGAATTTTTTAAAAAGTGAGCGATTAAAGACGGGGGGCAATCCTTTCGTGTCATACTAAAAAAACAACATTGTTTGAAGGGCCCAAAACCCAAACTCCCCCTGCTTTTTTAACCCGGCACCCAAGTTTTTACAGCACCCCTGCAAAGGGTCTTTCGGGGTGGAATTAGCCCTTTTTTAACGCAATTTTTGCTGAAGTATTTTTGGAAAAAAAACTTTAAATTTTTTCGGAAAAAACGGCCCAAAGGGCCAAACCGAATTTTGAGAAATTCGGGCCCCCCTTAACTGTAAAACATAGTAAAACAGTAATGAGGGTTTCTATATGTTACAAAAAAGAAAAAAGTTATTTTAAGGATATTCTAAAGTTTTTTTTAAAATATTTATAGGTTTGGGTCATAGTTTGGGTGGGGAAATTGAAAAATTTTTTTAGGCTTAAATATTTATGCAAAGGGTTTTTTTTTGTACACGGAGGGAGCCTCGTTTTCATGCAAATCCTTTTGCGGGGCTTTTTTAAATTATACTGTGGGACTGAAATCTTTAAACATACCCGAGGAAACCTGATCTCGGTATCTGTTATATTTTTAAAGTGCCCAAATTTAAAACAAACCCCATAAATTTTTTTGGGAAAAGAAAATTCCCAGTTTTGGGTTTGTTTTATATTCTAAAGCACTTTCCCATTGTGGGAGCACTTTTCAACTCCCTTTAATAGATGGTTTTTGCATAGAAATTTTGCAATAATATCCCCATTCTTTTTTAAGTAAGATTTAAAATAAAATAAATTTTCAAAAATTTAACTGATTTTTGACATAGAACGGACTTATATGTCCTGTTTTGGTAATTCCCCCGGGTACAGGATTTTCTTTAAAAACCCCATTATGTAGAAGGTTGGTGTCCTGCTAATTGATCTGCACCCCTGGTAAAAAGCAGGGAACGAGCTGGCTCCATTCCCGCTTTTTTAAATTTTCAAAAAGCCGCGTGAATTGTTTTGGGGTTTTTTAAAACTAAATGAAAGGGGAAATTATTTTACAGCACTCCTGCACGGATTTAAAAGGGATGCCCATTGATTAACTTGGGGGTTGGAAGGCCCTTTCTTTGCCGCCCCTGTCTCCCTTTTTACCGGGATCTTTGTTCACATTTTTTGCATTTTTTCAAAATTTCCTTCAAAATTCAAACTTGAAATTTGCCCCCCCCCTAGGCTGTTCTAAAGATCTTTTCCCCTAGTGGTCCCAAATAAACCCTTTTTGGGATCCAAAATTTAAAGTAAAAAAAAAAAAAAATTTTTATTTTTAAGTGTAAAGAAAACATTAAAGGGGTTTTGCCATGAATTTATTTCATACCTCTGTATTCAGAAACTTAAACTCTGTTTTGCTCGAAGGGGGCCCGTGTGATTTGTTTCAATTTCATATCATGTGACCCAAACAGGATGACTTTTCCAGCCTTTTTTTTCGGGAGTCAAAAAGGTCTGTTTATGTAAAACATTGTGAGGAGTGAGAGGTAGAGTTTTTTTCCTCCAGGCATAAGGGTCCTAGGGTTTAAAAAACCCCGAGGAACCAAAACCCGTTTTGTTTTTGTTTTTTTCCCCTTTTTTCAATGATATACCTCATTGAGGTTTCTTTTTTTTTTTTTTCCTTGCAGTTTGACTAATTACTAAGGAGTACAGGGACGGGGTAGAATGACAGCACCTTGGGGGTTTTAACACTCAGTAGCTCCTAAGGAGAGGGGGATTTGAGCAGTGCAACCAGGAGCTCTCGCCTGGGCGGGTTTTCCCCGGAGACGAGCTGTAAATAAAAGGATTACTAAAGGAGCATTAAGACAAAAAATCCAAATTTTTTAAAAAATAATGAATGGTTTGCAAGCTTCCCATGTCAATTTTACTTATGGGAAAAGCCCCCTTAACTTACCAACAAATAAAAAACCCCTTATAGAGTCTTTTCCCAGAAAGTCAAAACAATTAGATTTTTTAGAATGTCTTGACATAAACACAACATTTTTTAAAGTAACAATTATGTTTTATAGGTGCGAGGAGGAACTTGTAAAAAAAAGGTGTGACCTGAAAATTTGGGGGGTGTGGGCCCATCAAAAGGGCCAGAAACTTGGCAACAGCAAGAAGGAACAAAAGTTCTTATTATGCCACTGGTTTCCAGATCAGAGAATTGTTAAAAATTTTAAGGGGGGATAATTTATCTCCTAACACCCTGCTTGAGACTGAGGGTGAATACTGATCTCCGCAAAACTCTGAGGAATATCCCGGTGCTAAATAAGCACAGGAAATGAAAGAAATTATCTCAGCCCACTCCTCAGTGTCTTGCTTGCATTTTTTACATGCTCTCTTGTTATCAATAATGCCTTAAGTCAATTCTCAGCCTATCTCCCTGCATTGCCTTCATGTTTTCCCTTTGTTTCCTGAATCACACTCCTTTTACTCCAAAGCATATATATTTCAAACACTTCTAAACAAGATGATTAGTTTTGGTTTTCTCTATGCTCGGAAATGTTAAAATAGACAAAAACTCCTGCTGGGAACATAAAGACGTATAAAAGGCGAAAGAACACAAAAACTTAAAAGCAACAGCAAAATACGAGGAAATGGCATGGGAGAAGTCCTGTCTGATCATATTACCAAATATGTCACTATAAAGCATAGGAGCATCTAGCATTTTGTTATCCATTTTTCTGTTCAATAAAATCATTGTTTTTGACCTTCTCTTTTTCAGACAAATCTTTTTTTTCCCTTCAATGTCTTGTCGAGCAAGTTTCTTCTTGTTGCTGTCATGAAACAAATAATGATGAACAAGTTTTGAAACCCCATTCTTCATCAAGACATACAGTAAGTGAGAAGAAATCTTGGGCGAATGATACATTTTTAATAAATTAATTGACCTGTATATACACCAAGATCACTCGTATTTTTGATGTAGTATTTATCATACAGACACCACTGTAAACAAGTGCAATCCAAATCCAGATCCTGACAATATGGCCAATCTAAAAGGGCTCAATGTAAAGGTAAACTCTTGAAAGACCTGTTCATATTAATAGTTGTATTTCCCCTTGTGACTTTAATACTGCTCCCTATTGCTATTATGCTGCAGATATAACTACTGTCAAGTTGCCTTCTATGTACTAGAAAATACTGCCCCCCTATATGTAGAAATATAACTACTGTAATGCTGTCCTTGTCTACAAGAAAATAACAACTATAATACTCCTCCCTATGTACAAAAATATACTATAATACTGCCCCCTATGTAGAAGAATATAACTACTATAATACTGTCCCTATGTACAAGAATATAGCTACCATAATACGGCCGCTATGTACAAGAATATAACTACTATAATACTGCCTCCTATGTACAAGAATATAACTGCTATAATACTGTCCCATATGTACAAGAATAAACTATTTATAATACTGCCTCCTATTTACAATGAATATAACTATTTATAATACTGCCCATATGTACAAGAATATAACTATTTATAATACTGCCCCCTTTGTACAAGAATATAGCTACATATTATGCCGCTATGAAACAAGAATTAATGCTATAATACGGGCCTCTTATGTACAAGAACTTTACTACTAAAATTTACTGCCTCCTTTGTAGAAGAACATAACTACTATAATACTGCCTCCTTTGTAGAAGAATATAACTACTATAATACTGCCCTCTATGTACAAGAATATAACTACTATAATACTGCCCCTTATGTACAAGAACATAAGTACTATAATACTGCCCCATATGTACAAGAATATAACTACTATAATACTGCCCCTTATGTACAATAACATAACTACTATAATATTACCTCCTATGTACAAGAATATAACTACTAGAATATTGACCAATATGTACAAGAATATATGGCGACATTTATGAATCTCGCCGCGTCTAACATGTATTCCGATTCGAGAAAGGCTGGAAAACAGCGAGAAATCATTAAAGATGTCCTTGCGGAGTATGAATCAAAAAAGCGCCTTTATTAGGTGTAAAACATTCTCTGAAAAAAAAAAATACATAAATAAAATCACTTTAAAAAAATCCAGAACGGCGCAACATCAGGAATTTGGATACTGGAAATTGCCGGGAAATACAGTAATTCAAATTCTGTAAGCTATTCTCATTGGTCGGCAGAAACCAGCCAATCAGAATAGGAGCAACAGTGAACCATTATAACCTATGGAGAAGTATTGACCAATCAAAATCAAAGGCGGGACAGTTCAAAATACAATAAAAATGCAGAAAAGAGCTGATTGGTTGAGCTAGCGGGGGCTTGGCTATCCCGGCCAATCAGAATAGGAGCGACAGGGGCCCATTATAACCTATGGAGAAGTATTGACCAATCAAATTCAAAGGCGGGACAGTTCAAATTACAGTAAAAAAGGCAGAAAAGAGCTGATTGGTTGAGCCCAGGCGGCAGATATGAATCCACCAATCATATGTAGTGCATCTATTTTGAATGGAGAAAGAAGGGCGCGATAGAAGGGCGCCCTAAAAATTATTACTGTCTATGGGAAATATTCTAGTACTGTGATTGGTTGGGGGAAAAAGGGGCTCTTCCTGCTTAGCCAATCAGCGGCTGAGCTACCTTCTCATGGAGTTCTATGGGGAAAAGAAATGCAGGGCGAGGTCTGTTTGGGACTGATTAAGTTAAAAGAGGCGCGGTTATTTGGACCAATGGGAGACTGAGCGACGCTCTTATGGGTTTTCTAAAGAGGTCTGCAATAAAACTGTACATGGCCGAAATAAAATGATAATACTCCGAAGTTGTGCCAATTGTAAATAAAATGAACAAAAATTTTATAGGGGGTAACGAAAAAAGAAATTTTTAATTAAATAAATTTCTTTTTTTTTTCCTTTTTATTTTCTTTACCCAAAAGGATAAAATTAGTAGGGGTTTTTGTAAACAAAAATTTAAAGGAAAAAAAAATAAAATTTTTTGGAATTAATATTTTTTTTCATTCCCTTTCCATTTTAAAATCTTTTTATATTAAAACACGGTAAAAACTTCGGGAAAGTATTATAATTTGTTTTTGGGGCCTTTGTACATTTTTTATTACAGCCTTTTTTTAAAAAACCCAAAAGAGCTTTCGCTCCTCTCCCACGGGCCCAAAAAAAACCGCGCCTCTTTTAACTTAGCAATAAACAAACAGAGCTCGCTTGTTTTTCTTTTCCCAAAAAAAAACTTATGAGATAAGTAGCTCCCCCTTTGATTGGCAAAGGGGCGAGCCCCCTTCCCCCAACAATCAGGGTACTAAAATTTTTCCCATGGGACATTTTAATATTTTTAGGGCCCCCCCTTCTATCGTCCCCTTCTTTTTTCATTAAAATGGGCGCACTACTTTATAAATTGGGGTGGATTCAAAATCTGCCCCCTGGGCTCAACCAATCAGCTCTTTTCTGCCTTTTTTTACTTTTATTTGAACTGGGCCCGCCTTTTCATTTTTATTGGTCCTAAATTCTACCCTGGGTTAATTTAAAGGTTCACTGTCGTCCTATTTTGATTGGGTTTATTTCCGCCGACCAATGGAAGAGCTTAAAAATTTGAATTACTGTGTTTCCGGGGCAATTTTTCAATAAACCAAATTTTCCTTTTTTGTAGCGCCCGGGTTTTAGTAAAAAAACGCGGGTTTTTAGGGGTTTTTATGGTTTATGGTTTTTAGAAGGGTTTTAGTCTTTTTCGAGATAAATTTTTTCAACCTTTAAAAAAAAAAATTTTTTTTTTTAAAACATACTTCAAAGCCGCAACGGCGCTGAAAGCCCAGATTTCATTGCCCCGATTCTCCAAATTTAAATAAATTTGGGGCAAAGCAGTCGCACTTGATTTGGCCCGGGGTTTGCCAAGTCCCCCCTTTGTTCAAAACCCAAACCCCCTTTTTCTGCAATTTTTTCTGTATTTTGAAACTGTTTCCCGGGCCTTTTTTTGGAAAATTTTGGGTTGGTCAATATTCTTCAAAAGGTTTTTATTTGGGGCACTGTCGCTCCTATTTTGATTGGTTTGGGTTTTTGCCGGGCCAATGAGAAGGGCTTACAAAAATTTTTAATTACTGTTTTTTACCCCGGGAATTTCCAAAATCCTAATTCCTGATTTTTGCGACGTTCTAGATTTTTGGAAAGTGATTTATTTATTTATTTTTTTTAAGGTTTGAGCTCTTTTTCTGATTGTTTTACCCCAATAAAGGCGTTTTTTTGGGGAATCATAATCCATTCTGAGGGAGCGGACCAGATTTCTGTTGCGATTTCTTGTTTCCTTCATTTACGTTCTCGCTTCACTTCGCTCCAAGGATCTTTAGACCAAATCAACCAGGTCTGCCTTGGGCTGCGACGCTGCAATGCGCCGCATTTGCCGACCCGCGATGTAATGCCTCCGATTTTCGAACGTGGCGCGTCCCGCCCCGGGAAAGCCCACATTGCGCCTTACAACCCTTCATGTTAGCGCATCCCAAATGGCAAAGGCTGCGCCTAACATCGCATCCCTGCGTCCGACAGCGGATTCGAGCCGGTGAGGCGCAGGATACGCCAGAAACACTGGATCCTCCTGGATCTGAGGACAAAATTTCTCCAATTGGGATACAGGCCAAAAGTGACAGACATTCAAATCAGCATAGCGGCTGGTATTACCAGAGACAGTCTACTTACATACAAAGAGACCCAGAATGAAGAACGAGTGCCCCTAGTTGTAACCTACAACCCACAGCGGAGATCCTACGAAAGATTGCCAAGGAACTTCAACCTGTGCTACAAAAGGGGACAACAGACTCAAAGACATATTCCCAGTCCCCCCCTCTCCTCTCCTTTCGGCAACCCCAAACCTGCGGCGTTTTTATTGTCCGGAGTGCCCTGAAGGCCCAACAGAAAATGGCACCTCACCATGCCTGCAGAACAGGTGCAAGCCCTGTAGGCACATCCCACAGCTGTCGTGTAACTGTTCCACAATCCCAACAGTCACAGAATTAGGGGAAATTTTCCTGCAGGTCTAGCAATGGGGGTGTATCTGATCTGTGTGCGCAATGTCCGACCAACGGGCCTTTATGTGGGGGAAACAGGACAGAGACTCAGCCAGCGCATGAACTCACACAGATTCACCATTAAAACAGCAGAATTGATCTTCCAGTGGCACAACACTTCTCCAGAGAGGACCACGGGTTTTGAAGATCTGAAAATTATGGTTTTAATGGGACACTTTAAGACGCAGAGGGAGAGAAAGGATGGGGAATTTAAATTAAGCTAAAATTTCAGACTCTGCAAAATGGCTAAATATTCATGCCAGCTTTGTCAAACTATGTGTGAACTGTGATGGCCACAAATTACATCTGATGGCTACAGATAAGACACAGAAATACTGACCCTTCCGTCACGCCTCACTAGTTTCCAGATGGTTGATGTCTTGACCTGCCGTAAATGACTTCTCTGCTTATATTGCATTTTGTTATTTTTAAAATTCTAGGATCTTGAAGGTCCATGTCGTTTGTGTATAAAAGGTCTGTGAATTTTCAATTTCTTGTATAACAACCTGTCTGAAGAAGGGAGCTAGTTCTCTCGAAAGCTTACCATCAAATATACTCAGCCTGAAAAAGGTATCGCCTGATTTCTTCCTTATGTACAAGAACATAACTACTATAATACTGCCTCCTTTGTAGAAGAATATAACTACTATAATACTGCCCCAATATACAAGAATATAACTACTAAAATATTGTCCTATATGTACAAGAATATAACTACTATAATGCTGCCTCCTATATACAGGAATATAACTTCTATAATACTGCCCCCCATTGCACAAGAATATAACTACTATAATACTGCTCCCTTTGTACAAGAATATAATTGCTACAATACTGCCCCTATGTACAAGAATATAACTACTATAATACTGCCCCCTATGTACAAGAATATAACTACTATAATACTGCCTCTATGTACAAGAATATAACTATTATAATACTGCCCCCTATGTACAAGAATATAATTGCTACAATACTGCCCCTATGTACAAGAATATAACTACTATAATACTGCCCCCTATGTACAAGAATATAACTACTAAAATACTGCTCCTATATACAAGAATATTACTATTATAATACTGCTCCTATGTACACGAATATAACTATTATAATACTGCCCCTATGTACAAGAATATAACTACTATAATACTGCTCCCATGTAAAAGAATATAACTACTGTAATACTGCCCTATACATACAAGAATATAGCTACTATAATACTGCCCCCTATGTGCAATAATGTAGCTACTATAATACTGCTCCTATATACAGGAATACATCTACCATAGTAGTGGTACATACATAGAAAAAGGTAGCTAACGCTTAACAATAAAAACTAGTTCTCAGGGAAAAAAAAAAACAGATAACTCAGAACGAAATTGTAAAAACGTTGTAGATGCTAAGCAATTATTCTTAAGAGTGCTTCTATGTTTTAGAAAGAAGTAAAATGTAATAATAACTATATGAAATTTGGTATCAACAGAAATGTACTGACCCACAAATAAGGATAACATTATTTTTTCACAAACTAGGTGAAATACTTGAAAGAAAATTGTACAATTGAGGTTTTTTACTAATTCTACCACTGTGGCTCTAAAATACATTACATTGTTCATTAAGTGGTACAATTAACAACTACGCAAGCATTAATACAGCTATGTAGATGAAATGAAGAAAAAGGTTTTGCTCTTGGAAGGTAAGGATGAAAAAAAAGCAGAATAAAACCCCCAAATGGGATAGGTCTTTAGTAAATTTTTCCAAGTTTAGGGACACAAATAGCTTAGATAAATTTAGTTTTATTCTAATTTCCAAATCAGCAGTGTTGGATTGGCCCTTCAGAGCAACAGAGCATCACCTGGAGTGCCCAATCTCTGACACAAGAGAACATCATTCTCCCATTATACAAGTCACTGGTTAGACCACACATGGACTATTGTTTACAGTTTTGGGCCAGTGACAGGAAAGACATTGTAGAGCTTAAACAGGTACAAAGGCGGGCAACAAAAAAAATTCAAGGACTGGTGGAATAAGTACCAGAAAGATGAGCAAGGGTTTGGGGTTTTTTTAGTTTAAGAAAAGACGGCTTCGGGGGGAGATAATAAATTTTGTATAAAATATATTAAAGGTCAATATTTGAGATCTATCCCAATATTTATTTATACCCAGGACTGTATCCAGAACAAGAGGGCATCCTCTAGGTCTGGAAGAAAAAAAGTTTCTACATAAACATAGAAAGGAATCTTTATTGTAATAGCAGTGAGACTGTGGAACTCTCTGCCAGAGGAACTTGTCATGGTGAATTCACTAACAGAGTTTAAAAAGGGTCTGGATACATTTCTAGATGTAATATTATAAACATGTTTTTAGTGACCAGGATTCTGGAGAAGGGTCTGGATACATTTCTAGATGTAATAATATAACAAGTTATAGTGACCGGGATTCTGGAGAAGGGTCTGGATACATTTCTAGATGTAATAATATAACAAGTTATAGTGACCAGGATTCTGGAGAAGGGGCTGGATACATTTCTAGATGTAATAATATAACAAGTTATAGTGACCAGGATTCTGGAGAAGGGTCTGGATACATTTCTAGATGTAATAATATAACAAGTTATAGTGACCGGATTCTGGAGAAGGGTCTGGATACATTTCTAGATGTAATAATATAACAAGTTATAGTGACCAGGGATTCTGGAGAAGGGTCTGGATACATTTTTAGATGTAATAATAATATAACAAGTTATAGTGACCAGGATTCTGGAGAAGGGGCTGGATACATTTCTAGATGTAATGATATAACAATTTATAGTGACTGGGATTCTGGAGAAGGGTCTGGATACATTTCTCGATGTAATAATATAACAAGTTATAGTGACCAGGTTTCTGGGGAGGGGTCTGGAGACATTTCTAGATGTAATAATATAACAAGTTATAGGTGACCAGGATTCTGGAGAGGGTCTGGAGACATTTCTAGATGTAATAATAGAATAAGTTATAGTGACCAGGATTCTGGAAAAGGGTCTGGATACATTTTTAGATGTAATGATATAACAAGTTATAGTGACAGGATTCTGGAAAAGGGTCTGGATACATTTCTAGATGTAATAATATAACAAGTTATAGTGACCAGGATTCTGGAGAAGGGTCTGGATTAGAGATGGACGAATTGATTCTAACGAAGTGGAATTCGTTTAGAATTTCAGGAAAACTTCGGTTCTGAACGAAGTCGAATTTTGGGGTACTTGCGTGAACGAAGTGTGCTTTTCATTGATAAAATGGCTGCGAGCACATGGCGTTACATGGGGCAAAGCACTCTGGGAGGAAGAAGGGCATAGCCTGCATGACATGTGCAGAGATGAAGCCAATTAGAGACCGGCGGGATTCTGTGACGTCACCGCACTATATAAGTCCGGGCGCGATGCTGGGAGCTCATACCGCTCTCACTGTACTGATCAGGGAAGTGCTGCCGGGGCTGTTATGATAGCGATTACTAAAGAACTCACTTTTATACAGCGATTTTTTGGCAGGTGTCACAGCTTGTCTCAGAGACTGCTTCTCTTAAAGTCTATTTCTGATTTTGTGGGGTATTGGAACTGAAGTCCAGTATGCGTCCGATTCAGCTGCATATACATTTAATGCTATCTGCTCAGTTCTTGAGCACATTGAATATCCAAGGGATATCTAAGCCTGTTGCTCTTGTATTCAGTTAAAGAAAGAGCGTTTTTACAATCCAAATACCACTTCATTTTTGGTTGCTCATTTCTTTTGCGCAATTTAGATCCAGGGGTTAATTAGGTGTTGTTCTGCTGTTGTTGTCATTAAAAGAAACGTTCTTTTTCACCGAAAAAGAAGAAATTTTGCCAGTAGCATAATTCATTTCCGAAGGTTAATTACGAGTTTTTCTGTTGTTGTGTTCCATAAAATGCACGCCGTTTTAACACGCTACAAATCTGGTAATTGTTGGCAGCACATTTCTTTTGCGCAATTTACATCCAGGGGTTAATTAAGCGTTGTTCTGCTGTTGTACTCAGTAAAAGAAACGTTTTTCACCGCCAAAGAAGAAATTCTATATTATAATTCATGTCCGAAGGTTAATTGAGCCTGTTTGTGCTTTTATATTCAGTAAAAAGCACAGAGTTTTTAAACGACACATACAAGTCAATTTTCCCTGGCCATTTGTGGAGCGCAATTTGTATCCAAGGGTTACCCAAGCTTGTTACTGGGTTCATTTGGAGTCAAATACAGGGTGTGTATTTATCATATACAGATATCCTCATTAAACAGTGTCTGTACATTTTAGAACAAACAGTATGTCAGACAGAGAGGTGGCAGGCTCTGCACCTGCGAGTGGCAGTGGCACAAACATTCCTGGAACAGGCCCAGGTCGCAGCACAGCAAGGGGACGTCGCAGCATTGGTCACTCGGTGAGGCTACAACTGCCGGTGTCATCCAGCGGCCGTGTGTTGTTCAGCAACCCAATGGTTCTTGATTGGTTGACTAGGTCATCCACTTCCTCCCAGATGACATCTGACAACCCCAGCCAAGAGTCGGTGGTAACGTCAGACACAACCCTTAGTTGGCATGGGCAGGGAGCGGGTCATCGGCCCTCACCTGTCCTCAGCCCACCTGTGTCCCATCCGGTTCCCTCAGCCAGAGATCTACGGGGTCTGGGCGCAGCGCCACCATATAGCGAGGATGAACAATTTGAGGAGGGCAGTCAGCAGCTTCTTGGCAGCGAAGAAATGAGGCCAATATCCCCTGCTTCTTGCAGTAGGTGGCAAAGTATAGATGTTGAGAGTGGCATGGGAGGTCATGTTGTGAGGTGTCAGCCTTTGCATACCAAGACCGGTGATGAGGACAGCAGTGACGATGAAACACAAATTGATGATGATGTAGCCGACCACACTTGGGAGACGGGTGAAGCAAGGGCTTCATCATCGTCAGGAGAAGAGGGCGTCAGCTTGCGCGTCAGGCAGCGGCGCAGCCAGCAAGTGGGTTGTGTGGCCGTGAGTCAGCAGGGTAGCAGCAGTGTGAGGTCGGGAGCCGAGCGGCCACGGGGTAGAAAACCCGCTTCGCAGGTGCAAGAATGTAGTGGCTCAGCGAGGCAGCGGCGGCAGTAGTCACTCAGTGCAGAGTGTTGGCGGTAAAATCCGATACTCGGCGGTGTGGCAGTTCTTTGCTAAGACACCAGAGGCGCCGAATATGGGTATATGTAGAATCTTTGGGCAGAAAGTGAAGCGTGGCCAGGGAGCTAACGTTGGCACCATGGCCCTGCGTCAACACATGCAGCATCACCATCCGGTGGCCTGGGAGAAACGTGGCTCAGATGTGGTGGTCTATCCTGCCACCGCAGCAACAGCAGCAGCCGTGCCCAGTGGCACACATGCCATTGCAGCCAGTCAAGGCTCCACCACCTCTGCAGAAGGGAGCTGTTTCTCTTTGCCATCATCTCCCGGCCCAGATACTCCTGCTCCTCGCTACTCATGGCGCCAGCAGTCGTTCAACGAGGCGATTGCAAAGAGACAACAGTATGCGTCCCAACCATCTAAGGTGCAGAAGCTGACCATGCTCCTGTCCAAGTTGTTGTGCTGCAGTCCCTCCCTTTCCAAATGGTGGACTCTGCACCGTTCAGAGAACTAATATGGCTTGTGCCAAGCCGAGATGGAAAGTTCCAAGCCGTAATTTCTTTTCCAAAAAGGCAGTACCAGCACTTCATAAATATGTAGAACAGAAGGTGGGCCAGTCCTTGAGCTTATCTGTTTGTTCCAAGGTGCACAGCCGAGCGGACGTCTGGAGCTGTAACTACGGTCAGGACCAGTACATGTCCTTTACGGCCCATTGGGTGAATGTGCTTCCTGCCCAGGCACACCAACAACTTGGCGCATAGAAAAGTCCAGCACGACCCAAATGGTGAAATAAAAACTATCAAAATTTATTTCCAAAATTTGTTAAAATACAAAATTATAAAAATAGCACATGGTCAGTTGGCAAGGAGTATAGACTGACATTATCTATTATATACCCTATATAATTGATTATAGCTTGTATAGAATTAGATGGTAATTTGAAGCAATAATATAGTTTTGCGCAGCCGTACGGTAAACTTACCTCAGCCTCCATTGCGGTGTGTGCATACCAAACACTTCGCTGGAGGACCGGAACTGAAACAGTTCCGGATCTGCGCACTGTGTCCTGTGGGGTTAAACATCAAAAAGGAACATATGTGTCATTATTAACAATCAAGTTATGCTCTTTGCATTCTGTCCGCACTTCAATTTTAGTCCGCTAGTTTTTTGTTTTAAAGCACGATGTACAATCGGCATAGACTCACTATAAAGAAACATCCAAATTTCGTACATCCAAGCTGGGTAGCTACTGCGCATGTGAGTTGCCAGTACCAGCATTAGTCAATGAATATACAGTGCGCAGATCCGGAACTGTTTCAGTTCCGGTCCTCCAGCGAAGTGTTTGGTATGTACACACCGCAATGGAGGCTGAGGTAAGTTTACCGTACGGCTGCGCAAAACTATATTATTGCTTCAAATTACCATCTAATTCTATACAAGCTATAATCAATTATATAGGGTATATAATAGATAATGTCAGTATATGCCGGTTGTCACTATGAGTAAGGGCACTATTGCATAGGCCCGAAACGCGTCAGTGTGTTTTGTCTTTAGGGTCTTCTGGTCATTACTCCTTGCCAACTGACCATGTGCTATTTTTATAATTTTGCATTTTAACAAATTTTGGAAATAAATTTTGAAAGTTTTTATTTCATCATTTGGGTCGTGCTGGACTTTTCTATGCGCTGAAGTAACTATCGCTGCTGGCTTGAGCAGGTATCCGAGCACTACATCACTCTGGAGTAAGCTGGCTCAATCTACTATTAACACCAACAACTTGGACAGGAGACGCCGCTTTCTCCTCCACGTTGTCAAACTGCTGCTCCTGCGCCAATGCCCGCCTCTCTCCACCACCACCATCATCTCAGCCTCCACAAGTACTGCTCCATCCTACCACATGTGTAGGGCACCTCGCTTGCCTCGGCGAACAAAGTCACACAGGGGAGGAACTGCTCCGCATCAGCAGCAAGAAATCTTAAAGTTTAGAGTCACAAACCATAGAATATATCTATGTAAAGGACATTTTATGGCAGCTGCAGTGACTTATCTCAAAGAATGGCAAATGTGACATGCTGGGACCTGTGGAACTAGAAGTTCCAGCATGCCCCATCAGCCATCCTGTGAGATGTGTTTTTGTGTGTCTGTGTGTGTGTCTGTCTGTGTACAGTATATGTGTGTCTGTGTGTGTCTGTCTGTGTGTATGTGTCTGTCTGTGTGTGTGTGTATGTGTGTCTGTGTGTGTGTGTGTGTGTGTCTGTGTGTGTGTCTGTGTGTGTGTATATGTGTCTGTGTGTGTGTATATGTGTCTGTGTGTGTATGTGTCTGTGTGTGTGTCTGTAATTGTGTCTGTGTGTGTCTGTGTGTGTATGTGTCTGTGTGAGTCAGTATTAGTGTTGAGCGATTTTTATCGACAAAGCTGAAATCGGCACAGTTTTTATGGTGATCGAAATTTTCAGATCATGCGATAATTAAGGTTAAAATCTGTGCATCGTCTATTAAGATCGCGCCATTTTCGGCGCTTCCTGTCATTTTGGCGGCCAGCAAATCAGATTACAGAATAGATCAGGGTGAGATGTGTGTGCGACGTCATGACTGGGATGTGTATGGTTGCGATTGGCTGGAAAAATCACATGACCTCGTTTTAACATAGAACAGCCCTTTCTGTTCAGCCTTAGTGTCTCTCAGCGTCTCATAGGAATAGGACTGTGCGCTCTGCCTGTGGCCAAACAGCTCAGCGAAATTAGTCTATTTCTGCACAGAGAAACCTCTACTATTAGCTGTGATCCTTCCAATTTAGTTAGATTAGAGATTTGAAGATTTTATGTAGTTAGCTAGAGAATTTTAAAGCAGCATCTACCGCTGTAAAGTCACGAGGGGAGCGGGGGTGGGGGGGGGGCGCAGGTGAACACAGACAAGCTCTATCTATAAAGAACACTGGATAAAGTTCACCAAGACTTAGTGTAGACTTTGCACTGCAATATCTTTTTTTTTACATTTTTTGCATTGAATTTATTCTTTTATTGGGCAGCCTAACTTATTTTGGATAAATCATTTTAGAAACTGCGGGGCCCTTTTTTGGGTGCAAAACTCCACTTTTTTTACATATACTTTTCAATAGGTGTTCATTTTCAATTTTACCCATTCCCCCGTTCGTTTTAACCACCTTGCAGTTAAAATTAAAATCCAGCAATTTGTGCCCAGCCGGGTTGTTTTTCCCAAAAAAAATCCCGTGATCATACGAAAAACAAACAGTACGTTTTTTTTTTTTTGCCCCCCAGTTTGTTCATTGAGCAGCATCCCGTAAATCTTAAAACCAATTTTTAGTCACCACGGGTGAATTGAAAGGTGAAAAAAAAATACCGTTATTATACAAAAATAACAGATACGTGTTTTTTGCTTTTCGACCCAGTTTTGTTCATTGCGCGCACCCCCGTAAATCTTAAAACGAAATTCTATAGTCACCACAGGTAAATGAAAGGTGCAAAAATACCTGTATTTACGAAAACTAAAAGATACGTGTTTTTTGATTTTTGCGCACCCAGCTTTTTCATTGACGCAGAAATAGACAAAATTTTAAAAAGAGAAATTCTAAAGCACCAAGGGAATTGAAATGCAAAAAAATACAGTGTGTTATACAAAAAAATAACAATACGTTTTTTTGTTTTTTGTGCACCCGCTTTTTTTCATTGACGAGCATCCACGTAAATCTTAAAACAAAAATTTCTAAGTCCCACGGTGAATTAAAAGGGTGCAAAAAAACCTTTGTTTTTATACAAAAACAAACAGATACGTGTTTTTGACTTTTCCCAGTCCAGATTTGTTGATAGACCCTTGCAGTTTAAATTTTGAATCCGCAATTTTTTTTTTGATTAGGGGATTTGAGAATAGCTGTGATTTCCCTCTTTTAATAAGAGATTTTCCAAAACTTTTCCCCAACCTTCTCAATTTTTTATATTTTGAACATGGAGCGAAATGCAGGTGGTAAGCGAGCAAAGAGGGGGGGGTAGCACAGGGAGGTGAGGTAGAGAAAGGTGTCCTTCCAGTGCTGGCGACAACACTCATGCCAGCGGATCGTCATTTGCAGGACCGCCAGGCCTGTCATCGGGGGTCGGGGCCCCTGTAAATCAAAGTAACGAACTCGTCGCCAATTTTTCCTTCAGTGGAATGAACCTGATCTAGCGTTTTCCCTTCTCGTCCCCCCCGTCACGGCCCCCAAAGTCATCATCAGCTCTCGCACCCTAACTGAAGAGCCCAAAGTAAAATCGTTCCCCACCCCGTGGTAATCCATTTTGAAGACCTCTTTGTGCAAAATGGGTTGGGTCAGAAGGCATTTTAAAAGTCAAAAAGATGATTTGTCTGCTCTGACGCCCGTTACTGATGCCATCAGAGGAGGTGAAGGAACCGGTCAACCCGGCAAAAATCCCGGGCCGGTCGGAAAGCCTTCTTTGCCCCTTGCTTGAGCCCGCATTTTCTGGAGCAGAAAGCAGGACAACAATCACCTGTGTTGATGATGAGATGATGATGACACATTGGGACCCCACCCGGGTCTTTTCCGCGAATTTTCTTGGGCGCTTCATCGTGGACGGGAGGAAGACGAGGGGGGTAGTGTCAATGGGTCCGCCCCCAAAAGGGGGAGAGGGCGGTGCAAAGCCGTTATTTGATTCCGAAGCCACGGTCAGTGCAAACCCCCGCCCCTACTTATCGCCGTCAAAAAGGGGTCCAGGATCCAAGCCGGGGCCTTTTTTTGAGAAAAGCCTCTTTTTTCCCCCAGCGTGTCTTATGCCGCCTTTCCGTAAACGCTAAGTAGAGGAAAAAAATTTAAAGTGGTTAACCACCCCAAAATGTCAGTCACATGCAGGAATGCTGTTTTAAAATGGGGGGAAACATTGGGCCCAAAAAAAGGCCCAGCCCGACCCCCGGGGCCTCAACCCTGTCACACCCGCTGCCCCGCCTCCTCCTCCTCCGCCACCCCCAAGGTTCCTCAGCTCCCCATGTCCCGTGTCATGATCAGGGTGCCCCCCCCCTTTCACCCTCCACCGTCCCCAGTACCACCAGCACCCCCCAGAGACCATCCTTTACCCTTTCCCCTTCCGCCATTGACGACCTGCACCCGTACAGGGGCCAGTCTAGCAGCCAGTCTTCTGTTTTCCCGGTTTTGGGAGGAAAGAAACACTTTAACCCAAACCCATCCCAAAGCCAAAGCCTGAATGTCGGCATTGCCAGGTTTTGGCCTGGAAAATTTTGCCTTTCTCTGGTGGGACACAGATGGGTTTTGCCAGGGGTTGGGCCCCGCCTGCCCCAATCCCAGATGCCGAGCGGGCTTTCTTTGCCAAAAAAGCCGTCCCTGCCCGGGCCAGCCAGTGTCATCAAAAATTTCAAGCGCGTTGTCTGATCTGTGCCCGGGGGAAAAGCCCATCTCCCACCGACACATGGATAGAAAGCAGGGCCCAAAGGCCGCTTTATCTCTGTGACAGCTCACGGGGGTGGCTGGGGTTTGGTCTCTGGGGTGACCGTGGACTCAGGCTCGGCCTCGCTCTTTAAAACCGCAGGGTGGGGCAGGGTCTTTCCCCCAAGGTCCTCTGGGGGCATCAGGCCCGAGACACCAGGCCGGGTTTGAAATTAATTGCCTTGGAGACCCCCACACAAGGTCAGGAGTGGGACGGCTCTCCCCCAACGAGACCCCGGGGCTGGCTGGTGACAAAAACCTTGGGCCAAAAAGGTGGTGTGCGATAACGGGGAAATCTGCTGGCGCCCTTTTTGATCGGTAGGCTGGAGCAATCCCTTGCCCGGCCCTGTCATGAACCTTTTCGTCCAGAAAATTTTAAAGGCTACCCCGGTTGGACGCCGTAAGAAAAGGGCCCAGGTCTGATTCGCAACTTCCCCCCGGGTTTGCACCCTGCTTTATCCGTCTGGATCGTTTTTCAGGTTTAGTCGGCCTCCCCGTCAACCCTCCATTGTTGGTGGCAACAGCTGGAATCCCCCCCCCACATCCTCCCCGCGATTGTGGGAGCAGCGCAATGCATTACGCAGTCAAGTGACACAAGGCCCACAAACACAGTGGGACCCCCGGGGTTTGAGCCCCCGAGGTGGAGGCAGGGGAAAAAAGCTCTGCCCCCCATCCCTTTCCAGTTTTGAAGAAGCCACCAAAATGGTCAGTGCGGACAATGCCCTGTCAGCATGAGCTTTTGGGGGACTTAGTTCTGAAAAAATCGTTGGCACTCCCGAAACATCAGGTCCCCCCCAGCGCGGGGAGGGAGGACACAGATTCGACAAGGAGCCTTTTCCGTCAAATCACAAGGCCCACAGTTTTTCAAATTTTATCGGTCTTCATTAGGCAGTGGTTCAGGGTCCAGAGCTAGTGCAAGGCGGGACCCCAGCTCTGGGTGCATCATCTGAGAAAATCAGGGTGTGTTGAAACGTGCCGGAGGAAGCGGAGGAGGAGGAGGAGGTATTCCCCAGAACCGAGTCCCTGCCTTTGGGAAAAAGGGTTGGCGTGAATTGAGGCAGAGAGGAAGAGGTTTGCTATGCCCCCCAACCCAAGGCTTTGGGGAAACAAGGTCCATCTCTCACATGAGTGAGAAAAATCTAACATGGCTGAGAAAATATTTTTATAATTTTTTGGGGTCATGTTGCTGTGAGATATAGCAATAAAATGGGCCCTTTTGGACAGAAATGTGGCCCTTCTAAATGGATTTCTCTTCCAAATTTTTAACTGGTGAGAGCAAATTTTTAAATTTTTTGGGGGCTTTTTGCTGGAGATAAAGCTATAAACAGGCCTTTGGGAAAAGAAAATTTGGGTTTAAGTGGCATTTTCTCCCCACAATTTTTAAAAAAAAAGGCTTTTAAATCATATTTATAAATTTTTTTTGGGGGCATTTTTTGCTGTGAGTACAGCAAAATCTGGTCCTTTGGAACAGAAATGTGGCTTCTAAGTGGGATTTTCCTTCAAATTTTTAACATGGGTGAGAAATCATTTTTATAATTTTTTTTTGGGGGATGCTGCTTTTAAAAGAAACAATACTCAGGTCCATTCTAAAAAAAGTTGTTTTTTAATAAATTTGTTCTTCACAATTTCAAAAGGGGCTATGGGTCATGTTTTTAAATTTTTGGGGGGTTTTGCTGTGACATGCAGCTTTAATAAGGTCAAATTTTAAAAAATGTTGTTTCTAAAAGACATTTGTTTTCACAATTGTCCAAAATGGCTCAAGGGGCATGTTTGAATTTTTTTGGGGGCATTTTGTGTGACTGCGCTTTACTAAGGTCCATTTAAAAAAAGTTTTTTCTAACGAATTTTTTTCTTCAAATGGTCAAAATGGCTAAGGGTGAAGGTGCTGTCAGAAAAGGAATAGGTAGGGTACTGTTAAAGGAACATATTGCAAAAAGACTTGTTTTGCAAGATCTTTTTAAAATAGCTATCAACCCCTTTATTGAGACAACCCCCTTTAATACAATTAAAAAAAGAGAAACAAAAAAAAAGTGGGGTTCCCTCCGTTTTTTTTAAAAAGTTTTTCTAGAATTAAAGTACTTTAAAAAATTGATGACAAAATAGTGTTAAAAAAATTCCTCTGAATTGTACAAGGGGGGTACAGGAAAATTTTACCAGATGTAGGTTTTTCAGAACATGGAGATGGAGCCGGACAGAAAAAAAAGTACAGAGACCTTTCCTCCAGCACTTTTTTTAAAATGAGAAAAAAAATGCCCCAAAATAAAGGGCCCCCTGGGTTTTTAACAGGGCGTTAACCACCAGTATTTCCAAGGAAGCTCAAATTTGGGCCCCCCCCTCATGCGGGGGGGGAAGCGTACCCAGGGGATTTATATGTAAGGGAAGGCTGGAGTTCTCACACTTCCGTTCCCACCTGCTTCAGCACAAGTTTTTTGTTTTTCTGCGATCAGGGCATTTTAACCTGGGTTAATGATGACGGCGCCACCCGGGCTCTCACCGCACCCCCTGTAATCCCGGCCCCGGGTCATGCTGTGGCCCAGGGCAGGTATAGTCAAAGTCCAGTGAAATAAAATGGTGGTTGAAAACTCCTTTTTCCGGCACTTTTTTAAATTGGGGGTTGCAGGTTTGGGGCCGTGTGGCCCAGGAAGGGATAGTCAAAGTAAATGAAAAAAATTTGGGGGGGAAAGATCCTTTTTCCGGCACTTTTTTAAAAGTGGGGGTCAGCAGGTTTGGGGTCATCTGTGGCCCAGGAAGGTATAGTCAATGTCCAGTGAAACAAAATGGTGGTTGAAAGATCCTTTTTCCGGACTTTTTAAATTGGGGGTCAGAGGTTTGGGGTCAGTTGGCCCAGGACGGTATAGTCAATGTCCATGAAATAAAATGGTTTTAAAGACTCCTTTTTTTGGGACTTTTTAAATTGGGGGGGCAGCAGGTTTGGGGTATGCTGTGGCCCCGGACATATGTCAAAAGTCCGGAAAAAAAAAAAGGGGTTGAAAAACTCCTTTTTCCGGCACTTTTTTAATTGGGGGTCGACAGGTTTAATGGGTTTCTGCGGGCCAGGACAGTTCTAGTCCATGCCCGTTTAACTAAAAAGGTGGTTGAAAGCTCCTTTTTCCGGCACTTTTTAAAGTGGGGGTATGCAGGTTTGGGGGTATGCTCTTTTCCGGACGGGTATTCAATGTCCAGTTCAAGTAAAATATGGTTCTTTTTTCCAAATGCCTTTGGCACTTTTTTAAATTTTTGGGTGAGCAGGGGTAAGGGGCATGCGTGGTACAAGCAGGGATAGTGAATGGTTTGGTTTTTTTTTTTGTGGCTTTTATAACTAAGTGTGTTTGCCCCAAGATTTTAGCACGACCATTTGATGTTGTGGATGTTAATTGCAGCTTTCCTGCCTGTTTGGGGGTAAAATGAAGGTTTTTTTTGCTTCCCCTGACTTTTGGTCATCGGAGATGATCGACTATCGACTATCGAAAACCTTATCGATGGTGGCCGACTATCGACTATCGATCGATGTCGATCACCAACGTAATCGCTCAACACTAGTCCAGTATCATTGCTCTGTTCTCCCCTCCATCCCTCACTTACTGTCTCCTGTCCTGAGATGTTCGGGACCTGTGGTGACATCACAATCACATGACCTCCCTGCACAGGTCCTTCAACCTTCTAATTATTTCTGTTATGTCTTAATTTCGAGAGGGTGCCTTATATTTGGGAATTTAACAAAATCTCTGCTATGTCTTACTTTCGGGGGTGTCTTATTTTCAGGGGAAACATGATACATTCAGCTTTAAAACATCGTATTTATTTCATCACTTCTTAAAAATCCCAAGTGGATACAAGCTTGACAGAACAATAGCACAAACACAAACCGACGCGTTTCAGCAAAATAGCCTTATTCAAGGTATAACTCACACATAACTAACTCGGTTTAAATAGCTGACCTGGGCCTGAAGGGTGTCTTCTCACACTAAACTTTAACCCCCTCAAGTATATGCTAAAAATAACAATGTGCAACAAATATTAAACATACAACATAAAATGTACAACATTAAATATCCGTTCAAAAAATATATGTATATATTGATATATCCTTGTATAACATCAAAAACTTGAGCATTAAATATTTAATACTGGTACAACAGACCTTGGCAGATGTTTAGCCCATACGGTTGTCTGGTTTCTAAAGTATATATCCACTTCGCTTCTCTGTTTAACACTTTCAAAAATAAGCGGTTGTAAAATGTTGTCGACCCACTCTCCCAGTCGCTCTCCCAAGGAGTCAATCCCCTCCACAATAGGTCTTAAAGGTTGGGGGAAAGACCCTTTGTGCACCTTAGTAGTGATGAGCGATTGTGTCAATTATCGTCATCAGATTGATAGTCGATATCGGCAATTATCATGCCGATATCCGATAGCCGATAATAGATAATCGCCGATGACCATTAAAGTCTATGGGAGAGGAACAACGCCTTCATCCTTACACCCAAACAGGGCTGGAGAAGCTGGAATTAACACCCAGAACAGTAAAATGGATACGTGCTACATCTTAGGCAACACACTTAGGTTATAAAAGCCACAGAAAAAAAATCACAGACCATTCACTATCCCTGTCTTGTACCACAGCATGACCCTTAAACCTGCATGACCCACAGATTACCAAGTGCCAGAAGGCAGTATGATTTGAACCATCATTTTAGTTGAACTGGACATTGACTATACCTGTCCTGGACCGCAGCATGAGCCCCAAACCTGCATGACCCCAGATTAAAAAGTGCCGGAAAAAGGAGTCTTTCAACCACCATTTTAGTTGAACTGGATATCGACTATACCTGTCCTGGACCGCAGCATGACCCTTAAACCTGTCTGACCCACAGATTAAAATGAGCCTGAAAAAGGAGTCTTTGAACCACTGGCAAATGCACAGACTGCAATAAGAATATTTAAACAACAGGTGTAATTTACTATAAAATATGTATAAAACAATATGCGTACAACTGAGCTCTTTGCGGCAAACAGACACACGGACTGCAATAAGAGTATTTAAATGTTATGGATTAATATGGCGGCCTTCGCACCACTGACTACAGGCATAATTTACTATAAAATATGTATAACACAATTTGCGTACAACTGAGCTCTTTGCGGCAAACAGACGCATGGACTTCAGTAAAACTATTTAAAAGTTAAAGAGATAAGTTATGCTGGTTCTTGGGAACACTGACACGCAGTGATTGCAATAAGAACTGAAAAAACAGGGACAATTTCACCTCCTATCAGAGTTCTGCTGGCCAAGAACACACTGAGCTGCAAACTATCTCCCTTTGTTTCAAAAGCCTTTCCTCCTGACAACCTCCTCCTCCCCCCGCAGCCCCGCAGGTACACAAACCAGTAGATATCATTAAAACTTTCTCTAACTAAATAAGAAGTGAAATTCTCTAATCTAACTCTATTCTAAGCTGTAGGTAGGTGGATGGTTTATTGTATTAGAAGAGCCCTAATCTCTCAAGACTGTTAGAATGCTATTGGTTTAAACCCCAGACAGACACGTCCTGCTTGAAGTGGCATAGACAGGAATGAGTCAAACGGGAAATGCAGTTGCAATAGATAAAACGAGGGTCACCTGTTTTTTGCAGCCAATGAATCCATACACCGCAAAGTGGTGACGTTGTACATCCTTCTTACCCCCCTCTATCCTCTGAGCTGATTGTCTGGTCGCTAAAATGACAGGAAACGCTGAAAATGGAGCGATAGTAATAGATTATCTGTCAGATTGTCACCTAAAA
This sequence comes from Phyllomedusa bahiana, assembly GCA_025379985.1. Taxonomy (NCBI): domain Eukaryota; kingdom Metazoa; phylum Chordata; class Amphibia; order Anura; family Hylidae; genus Phyllomedusa; species Phyllomedusa bahiana. The sequence continues at coordinate 30,767 of JAODAL010015999.1, read as the reverse complement.
TATCGCGTGATTGGAAATTTCCGATAAGCCTAAAAACCGTGCCGATTTCAACTTTTGTCGATAATATCGCTCATCCCTACACCTTAGGAAGAGCGTGGAAGGTGGGAAAAATACGATGCTGTAAAAATTAAAAATGCACAACTCTTTTATCTAACGCTCCCATAACGACACCATAGGAAGGAAAGTGTTAAGCAGAGAAGCGAAGTGGATATATACTATAGAAACCAGACAACCACATGGGCTAAACGTCCGCCAAGATTTAATGTATCAGTATTAAATATATAATGCTCGAGTTTTTGATGTTATACAAAGATATATCAATATATACATATTTTTTTTAAACGGATAATTAATGTTGTACGTTTAATGTTGTATGTTTACTATTTGTTGCATGTTGTTATTTTTAGCATATATCTAAAGGGGGTTAAAGTTTAGTGTGAGATGACACCTCCCATTCCGGCCCAGGTCAGCTATTTAAACTGGGTTAGTTATGTGTGACTTATACCTTGAATAAGTCTGTTTGACGAAACGCGTCGGTTTGTGATATCGTTCCGTCATGCATGTATACACTTGGGATTTTTAAGATGTGATGAAATAAATACGATGTTTTAAAGCTGAACGTATGCTGCATTTGGAATCACATAGTGCTGGATATTCCTTTTTGCGTTGAACTTTGAAAGGTGGAGGCTGCCGTCAATCCGTTGCACCTGCTTTAAGAAGGACACCTTGCTCTAGGAATATCGGTGAGCTAATCTCATATGTTTTGTTATAGATTTGCTGTTAGGGCAAAATTTGACCCTTATTTCTCAACTTACACCAGTACAATAATAAAAAGTACTTATGATAATTATCAAACTATATAAAATTAAATTATATAAATTTAACAATAAATGGTATAATATAATATAAAATATCCCAAAAATATAAAAGTATCTCCTATAAAATGTATTTAAAATGAATATGATCTAAAAGTAACCCTTTAATCCCTGCAAAGAAAAAAAAATATGACTCTTCATTTTCTCCTCAACGCCTTCCAAAAGCCATGGGTTTTTTTATTTTTTTCCCCCACATAAAAAAGAGGACTTTTATTTTGCAGGACCGAAGTACTTTCTAAGGGTGTCATTTATCGTACTATAAATATCCGGGAAAAAGACCCAAAAAAATTCTGTGGGCAAAATTGTGAAAAAAAATTTACTTGTGATGTTTGCGGGAGTTTTTGTTTTTGGGGGTTTTCAATCTTGGGAAAAATGATGTGTTACTGTATTCCACAGGTTTTACCATCCAAAAATCCAAACATGTATTTTTTTCCCGTTATGTATTGTGGCTAAAAAAATTCCAAACATTTTTTTTTTGAAATTTGCCCGTACAACCCCCAAAGGGGCGTCAAAGGGTGCATTTTTGCAGGCGAAGTGTAAAAATTATTGAGCAATTGGAATCATGCAACTTTTTTTGATCACTTTTATTAACTTTTTTTGAACATAAAATGCGTTTGAATTTTTTTTCTTCTCCAGTTTTTCGCAAACAGGTAAAATTTTTATATTTTTTATAGATCGGAACTTTTTCAGACACGAAAACCCAAAATATGGGAACTTTTTTATGATTTTATTTCTTTATTTATAAAAAGGCAAAAGGGGGGGTTTTTGAACTTTTAATTTTTTTTATACAAAAGATTTTTTTTTTCTTTAACTTTGAGTCCACAGGGGGTTTCACCATTGGGGTTTTCGATCTTTTAACAGCCAATGCATTGCATAGCAATGCATTAGGGAACCCGATGGAGGTTTCCCCATTCCGCCTGGGGGGGGGGGGGGGGGAAATGGGGAAAACAAACAGGCACGATTTTTGGGAAACCTTCCCACGCCCTGTTTAACCATCGGCCCTACAGTTCGCTGCGGGGGGCCGATCGCGGAAGAACGAGCACCCTTTTTTTTTCATTTAGGGGGGCCGGCCCCTCTTTTTCTGCGGTGACTAAGGGATTAAACGACCCCCCACACTGTTATCACCGAGTATTCACTGCAATTAGCTGCTAACACCCGGCGGCTGTGTAGCGGGATCGTATCTATACATCCAGGGGGGTTAAGGAGTTAATTTTAAATTAAATAATTTAAATTAATGAAACTAGTACAGCATCTACCATAAACCCCTTTCTCAAGTAACTGTTTTAGCAGCCATTATTGAATTCTAGCATTTTTTATAAAATTTTGGGGCATTACTTTTGACCAAAGTACTAGCGCACCCCAAAACTGGCGCCTTTTAGATGCACTTCCACTTTCATATTTTATAATGGGCCCCCTGGGCCAAAAACCTTGTGGATGGCATGTGATCTTCTAATGGACACATATATAGGATTCTACATGAAAAATAAACTCTTAAAGGGCAGGACTACATTAAAGTCAACGCCTCTATTATGATATTGGAGGCAGATGACATAGGATTACTCTATTGGTAATTGGGGAAAATCTCAGCTCGGTTCCTCCCCCTAAGCACAAAGGGCCTCTTTTTCAGTCACAGGCATCCCCAACACTCCCCCCCAGGGCTCATTTTCAATCTATGGGGGTTTTTTTTTTTCCCGATTTTAAAGGGCTAGGCATATTGGTTTTCCTCATAACCATGCAAGTAACATTTTATACACTTGGGAAAGCAACAAAAGAATATAAATAAGAATATATTTTACTATATTTTAATTAGGGAGACACATGAGGTGAAGTTTCCCCCTTTTAAAAGGAACAATTTTTTATTTTTCCCCCGCCATTGACATTGTCAGTACATTTAAACCAATCTTAGCAGCTATGAAATACATAATTTTAGGTATATTTTATAGTGGAATTCAGGTCTTCTCTGCTCTTTACAATTATAAGCACCATCCATTTTAACAAAATATTACAGGCGCAGGTAAATGAAATGAACCTCAGCTACCGTTCAGCGAGGAAATTGCAGTATTCTGCCAGCAACTATCACCAAACATAAGAAAAGCAATTATATGTCTGAATACTTTCTGTCAAATGAAACACATAACCTGCTATCACCATGGATCCATAAAATGCAGTCTCTGAATGTGGAGGAGGGGGATCAGTGTGGAAGTTTATACATTGCATTGGTATTAAATCAGCGAGGTAGGATTATATTAAAGTATTCCGCTCATATAGACAACATCCTTTGAGACACAATAATGTGATTTGCTGTTGGTGTTTCCACTCAGCACCCTGCACAAGTCAATCATTAAGGGCCACATGTATGAATCCCGCCGGGTCGGGGCGCACCTTTCCGCCAGTTTTCCGGCGGAATCTGCGCCTGATTTATGTCGGGGCCGGGGCGCGCTCATACATAGCATGTAAAGTCCGCCGCGCCTCACCAGTGTTTGAGCCGCCGTGCGGGGCTGCGCCTATGATTCGGCGCCGGAGGTAGTGCGCTCATACATGCGGGGAAAAGTCCGCCGCGCCTGGCCAGTGTGTTAAGCGCAGTGCGGCGATGCGCCTAAGATTCGCCGCCGGAGGTAGCGCACTCATACATGCGGGCAAAAGGTCCCTGCGCCTCGCCAGTGTGTGTGGGGCACAGTGCGGGGACATGGGCGCAGTGCGGGACTTAGGCGCCGTGCGGGACTGCGCCGAAAAACAGTTCCGATGCGAGACAGGCTGGAACAGACTCCAGAAGTGGTCCCGATGTGTATATAAAACGAATAATAATATGGGGGTAACGAAAAAAAAATATTAAATCAATAAAATCATGTTTATTTCTTTATTTTCGTTAGCCAAGGATCAATAGTATGGGTGCAATGAAAATAAAGAAATAAACATGATTTTATTGATTTAATTTTTTTTTTTTGTTACCCCCATATTATTTTTCATTTTATATACACATCGGGACAACTTCTGTAGTCTTATCATTTGATTTCGGCCGTGTACAGTTTGATTTCAGATTGCATTAGAAAACCCATAGGATCGTAGCTCGATCTCCCATTGGTCAAAATAACTGCGCCTCTTTTAACTTAGCCAATCACAGAGTGCGCTAAGAATTTCTTTTCCCCATAGAACTCTATGAGAAAGTAGCTCGCACTCTGATTGGCTAAGCTGGACGAGCCCCCGCCGCTTCAACCAATCAGCTCGTTTCTGCATTTTTACTATATTTTGAACTGTCCCGCCTTGGAATATGATTGGTCAATTTTTCTCCATAGGATATAATGGGACATTGTCGCGCCTATTCTGATTGGTCAATTCTCCTCCATAGGTTATAATGGGACATTGTCGCTCCTATGCTGATTGGCTGGTTTATGCCGACCAATGAGAATAGCTTAAACGATTTGAATTACTGTATTTCCCGGCGATTCTCTCTATTGCAATTCCCGTTGTTCGGGTTTTTAACTGCTTTATTTGTAAAGAAGGGTTCTGCTCTTTATCTGATAATGTTTTACACTTAATAAAAATGATTTTTTTATTAATACTTCATGCCGCACGGTGCTGAGCGCCAAGATTTCAGAGCGCCCATCTCTCCATAGACTATAATGGGAGAAGTAGCTCGCGCTCTGATTGGCTGGGATATCCAAGCCACCGCTAGCTCAGCCAATCAGCTCTTTTCTGTCTTTTTACTGTATTTTGAACTGTCCCGCCTTTGATTTTGATTGGTCCAAACTTCTCCATAGGATATAATGGGACTTTGTCGCTCCTATTCTGATTGGTCCAAACTTCTCCATAGGATATAATGGGTCTTTGTCGCTCCTATTCTGATTGGCTGGCTTCTGCCGACCAATGAGAATAGCTTAAACAATTTGAATTACTGTATTTCCCGGCAATTCTCTCTATTGCAATTCCCTATGTAGCGCCGGTCTCGGCAACAAACGTGTTTTTCGGGTTTTTACTGTTTTATTTGTAAAGAAGGGTTCGGCTCTTTATCTGATAATGTTTTACATTTAATAAAAATAATTTTTGGATTAATACTTCATGCCGCACGGCGCTGAGAGCCGAGATTGCATTGCGCCCATCTCTCCATAGACTATAATGGGAGAAGTAGCTCACGCTCTGATTGGCTGGGATAGCCAAGCACCCGCTAGCTCAACCAATCAGCTCTTTTCTGTCTTTTTACTGTATTTTGAATTATCCCGCCGTGGATTCTGATTGGTCTAAACTTCTCCATAGACTAGAATGGGTCTCTGTCGCTCCTATTCTGATTGTCTGAGCTAGCCAAGCCCCCGCTAGCTCAGCCAATCAGCTCTTTTCTGCCTTTTTACTGTATTTTGAATTATCCCACCGTGGATTCTGATTGGTCAATACTTCCCCATAGGTTTTAATGGTTCACTGTCACTCCTATTCTGATTGGTCGGTTTATGCCGACCAATTAGAATAGGTATCAGAATTTGAATTACTGTATTTCCCGGCAATTTACAATATCATAATTCTTGATATTGCGCCGTTCTAGAGTTTTGGAAAGTGTTTTTTTTTTAATTATGTTTATTTTTTACGTTCAGCTCTTTTCTGACACTGTTTTCCGCCTTTATAAAGGCGATTTTTTTCGGAATCATACTCCTGCTGCACGGAGCGGAGCGCCGAGATTTCTGTCGCGATCTTCTATCTGCTTCCTCGCATGTTCCGATCCTGCTTCACTTCGCCTCTGCCGGAGCATTTAGACCAAAAAAAACCTGGTCTGCCTGTCGGAGCTGCCGAGCGCTGCACTGCGCCTCGCTTTGCCGACTCGCCATCGTACATGCCTCGGAGTATACGAGCACGCCGCGTCCCGCCCCGGAACGCCTACCCCGCGCCCACACCGCGCCCACTGCCCGCCCCTTCATGCGGGGCGCAGCTGAAAGTGGCGAACACTGCGCCTAACACTGAATCCCCGCGTCCGACAGCGGGATTCGGGCTGGGAGGCGCAGTATACGCCAAAAAACAGGCGAAAAGCCCGATCATACATGTCGCCCTATGTCTTTTTGATGAAGGAACTTGGAAATAACTCAAGAGTTATACTTAGTTTACATATGCGTTGGAGGTTTAATTTGGAACCTCCGTCGCATGTTCCGTTGGGAAGGATGTAAAAAATATTTTTCTGTCTAAACAATGGACACCATGTCGGGTGCTGTGGATGCCCATAGTGAAACCTCTCTTGATGCCATTTTTCACCTCTGCGACAGAGGTTCCAAACAAAACCTCCAACCACATGTGAACTAAGCCTAGACCAGTCAGGAGCCCAGTTCCAAGTCCCACCCTCAACTGAGAAGTAAAGCAATTATCACAAGATTTAATGAGGTAGTAGAGTGAAGAAATCAAGCAATGCCTTTTGGTGGCTGTCTGAGTACATTTGATGGTAACCCTTAGGCTATGTTCACACGGCGTAAATGTGGAGCGTACAGTACGGCCACCATCATGCCAGGTTATTGGGAGTCGCGCTGATCGGTGCGCACTCCCGCCCCCTACATGTCAAAAAGACCAAATACCGGTTGGAAAATCCAACCGGTATTTGGTCTTTGCCGTGTAAACGCATCATAAGTGTTCCTCCACACGGCATGGTTTATTGGTCAGATTTTTAGATGGTTTGTGGATTTGGAAACCATCGGAAATCCGACCGGAAACCATCCCCGTAGACTTTAGAAGAAAATCCACTTAGTAGTCCACACTGAAGAGATTTTCAGCTGCTGGCGTTCCAAAAACTTGACGCTTGAAGAATCTTCCGCCCGGTTTTAAGGCGGGAGTTGTGCTATTCCATGGTTATGGGGAAAGGCGAATCTGCAAACCATGGATGGAACCATCCCCAAAAACACTGAAAAGACGATAAAATACGTTCGGATTCTTTAACAGAATGCGACCGGCGTTTTGCATATGCTGTGTGCCCGCACCCTAAGGCTATGTTGACACGATGTAATTGCGGTGCGTACAGTACGGCCACAATAACGCCGGCTGACATTCATTAATTGTGGCGCGTATTCACCGCAAATAATTGACATGTTACTTATCTCCCGCTTGTACAATATGATCGTATTGTACGAGGGGGGAGAGGAGGCGTAATCCATAGTTCTCACCTCGCCCATATTAGAGCACAAATACGCAACAAAATTATGCTGTGTGAACATGCCCTAACCTTCCTCATCAGACATGATGCTAACTTACATAGAATTAGATTTTTATATTTATGTAATTATATTTTTCACGAGTGGCGCCGCAGCCCGGGGTCCGGGCTGTGGGCGCACTTGTTCCTGCCCCATCTCTGCTGCTCCCACGGGCGCACGGACTCACCTAACCATGCTCCTGATGCTTCTCTCCTGTCTGCTTGTCGATGCGCGCGTCCCCGCTACCCAGGGCGCGCGTGCGCCAGCTCTTCCGGATTTAAAGGGACAGTGCGCCGGAAATTGGGGTTGCCGCTCGCTGACTCTATCTAAGGGCTTCACCTTTTCCTGGACTCTGCCGTATCCATAGTGCCTTATCCTATGAGAGGAAGCCTGCTTAACGTTCCAGTTACCCGATCCGTGTACCAGTTCCTTCGGCTTACGTTTCCTGACCATGAACCTCTACTGATTGCCCTGACCTCTCGGTCCGTCCCCGACTACGAGTTTGCCTGTCGATTTGGTACTTCATTGCACCTCGGCTGCCACCGCAAGCAATTCGCATCTGGGGTAGCGACTTGGTGGAATCCTGCCGCAGCAAGTCCATCCCGCTTTGCGGCGGGCTCTGGTGAAAATCGGGACCCACTTAGACTCCGCTCCGTGGTGTGGCTTCTACCACCGCTTGCGGTGACCCAGTGGATCCACTACCTAGGTACGTTACAATATTTACAGACATTATGTCAATAAAGTGAAATAAAGGGATGTTGAATTGTGACCCAGATACAACTTTTATGTTTATAATAAACCTTAATTATTTATAGTCACTAATGAATTTAAACCGATACATAATAAGGAAATAGGTGATAGAATGTGAATCAATGGTTTGGAGAACAACTGGAGAAAATCTTATAGGTAAATAGACTCTGATACATATGAGGACCTGGACAGAAACATTTGCTTTACCTTGTGTAATTGTTTTCTTAAAGGGGATGTATCGCTTCCTTAGTTTGGCTGATTCACACTGCTCTCAGCTTCTCAACTCTGAAAATGCAGGGGCGTTTCTTCCCCTCCAAGCTGGGTGACATCATCCCCCCCTTCACTGTGCATGCTGGCTCCCAAGACTCCACGCCCCCTCTCTGAGTCCACATGTCACTGTGTCTTTCCCTATGCAGTCTTATTTTGTAAGAGCTGTATACATACCACAGGCTGCATTTAATCTAGACTGAACAACTGAACTCTTCTCCTCTCACAGCTGGAGATGTGTAACAGCTTTCTATGAAAGGCACAGATCTCCCTTCTATGCAGGAGAGTTAGGAGAGTTAGACAAAACTGTTATGTTTTCTCATTGTAGAATCTGTTGCAGTCTGTTTCTGCTGGGTGTGGTGAGAGAAAATGCTACGGCCCCTAACTCAGGCAGGGATCGACACAAATTGTGCTATTTCCTGATTGTGTAAGCTCTTCAGTGTAATTCTGTTTCTTCTGCCTGTATAAAGTGAAAATGTGACGGTTCCTTACTCTGAGTGAGAGACACAGCTCTGTGAATTCGACCGGGGGCTGTACAGAATGTAAATGAGCTCTCAGCTAGTGAAATGCAAGGAGGAGGGATCCGGAGGGATTCGACCAGGACTGGATATCAGTTTAAACAAAAACACAAGATAAGGAATACTGTGAATACAAGATATCTTTGCTAATGACATCCAATTGCAAAGTTGCTTGTTTTCACTGTCCCCTTATTCTGAAGACCATTTAATGAAATGATAAAACCCCTTTAACTACTTCTCCATTTAGCCCTGTCTGGGGAGGTGTGGGCTTCCAAGGACCCCCTGATCTCCTTGTGCAATATCCAAATTAAACCGGAAGTGTTTGTATATACGCAAAAAAAAAGTAAGAAAGACATTCAAATATGCAAATGAAGACTTCTCCCTTTATTAGAAGTTGTGCACAAGTTTATAACCTTTGTTTTAAGGTGTATCATATGCAAATAGACAGTATGGGAGACATGTATGGAACTAGGTGCATCAAAGTTCATTTTCTCATCTATTTTTCAGTGTTTAATGCACCTGAATATATGAAAGTGGTTTTTGTTCGTTCATAAATTATGTATAAAGTTCATCATCGCACTTCGCCTATGTGTTTGGTGCATTATGGAACTTAGGCGCATTAGTAATGCACAAAACATGTATAAAGACTATAGGCTGGAAATAAGAGAAAAATCATTAGAATAGCATGTCAGTAAATAGAAACTATGGTACTGATCCTGCTTGGAGGAACCCATGTCCGAGCAATACCTGTGCTGTGCTGGCTCTTGCTGTATGTAAAATAACGGCTCAGAGCAGTAAAAATATATTTAAAATTTAATGTAATAAAAATGTAAAATTTAAAAATCTGAACAACATCAGTGGGTTATTTAATGTAAAATTAGTTTTAGATTCTATTAAATTTAAGTACATTTTATAGGAGTTTTTTTTATATTTTTGGGATATTACATATTTTTATAATTTTATAGGATAACATTTTTTTATTAAATTTAAATAATTTAATTTTATACAGTTTGATAATTATCATAAATTACTTTTTATTATTGCACTGGTGGAAGTTGAAAAATATTGGACACTTTTTTCCCTAACAGCAAATCTAACTCCACTTCGACCACAGTGAGTTAGGTCTGTCTGTCCGAGCAGTAATGCGCCTAGTTTTGCCAAACCACATTCATATATGTGTCTAATATTACGAGTGTGGTGTGACACACCTCCATAACGTCCCCAGACAACCCCCTCATGTTAGGCGCATTAAAAAGTGTTGAGTCTTACGAACAATGCGCCTAACACATTCATTAGGTGCATTAGACATTGTAGACTGCTCACTTTGGTGCATTTGATGCCAGAGGAGGGTGAAAAACAACATTTAATCAATTCCCCTTCATTATTAATAACATTATAATATTCTAATTATTACTTAGAATACGCCCTTAACTATATTTTTATGTTTTGATAAGTACGCAGAAATGTAATATGACTTTTGCCCTATATTTTTGCCTAAGTTAGCTTTTTATCAAATGTTCAGCCTTGCTTATAGCAGCTTCAGATATCACAGAATGTCAAAGTAAATCCCTGCTAAAACGTAACTGTAATGAACTATTAAAAGGTAAGGATTAAATACTAATCCTAGTCTTTATTACCCACTTTTAGCTGGGACTGCTCGGATAGTTCCAGCAATCATGCCGCCTGTATCGTCTTATGTATCGTGAGCTATGACGGTATTTTCTACCTATGTCTATGTCTTGGAAGCCACCTGCATTGTCCATTTATCGTGAGTTATGACGGCACATTTCTATATATGTTTATAGCGCCTTTGGAATGATAGTTTGTGTGCATTTACCTGTTCTACTCCTTGTTGTTCTCTTACCCCATTGTTCTCCCTGATGATCCTGCTAAATTGCAGAAGAAACACATTGGAGTATATAGTGTATTTAGAGGTAATGATGGATTTCGCATATCGTTATACATCATAAGGAGTCTGATATACATTTGCTTTGTATCATCTGAAATTTATAAGGTGCTAGTATAATTCTGGTTGTGTGGCATATCCTTGACATATATCTGAAGTTTAATTTTCATTATTTTTGCTGTTTTTGTTTGTTCTTTATTTGTTTAAGGTCGTATCTAGGGGACACCCTTTTTGGGGTGACTGCCCTGTCTAGGTTTGGGTTAGAGCTTAGGGGTTTGTCTAGGGTAAGTATTTAATCCTTACCCTTATGTTTTAGCAGGGATTCACTTTGGCATTATGTGATATTTATAATTTTGTGTTAAATCCCTTCTGTAATATCTTTCTTTTTTTTTGTGTTTTTTTTTTTTCTTTCATTCCACATATAGTTGCCTCTATGACTTCAACAGCATGTTTACATACTTCACAGTCAGAATGTCTGGGGATGCAAAGAGAGGAAAACAAGCCGAGAAGGTTTCTGGAGAGCAGAAAATATGGGCTTGAGTTTTAATAGCTAAACAGGACAACTTTCACAAGATGGAGGAATGATTGTCATCCACTTTGCATGCTTATTCAAAATTGCAAAATGTGATCACCCATTTCATCTATAGGGACTATTATAGGAATTTAATGTCCTGCTGATACAGTGTTCCATTTGGTCCATAGTAACTTTATACTTTGCTGGTTCTGGTCAGGTCCTCGTTGTGCCCATTTACCTATGAGATTTTTTCTATATGCTCTTCAAACCATTGATTCACATTTTATTATATGTTTCCTAATGCATCAGCTTTATATTTATTAGTGATTTTAATGATAAAGATTTATTATAAACTGAAACGTATCTGAGTCAAAATTCATCTGCACTTCATCTGAGAAAAGACGACTCCGGGGGGACATGATTAATTGATATAAAAATATGAATGGTCCTTACAAAAAGTATGGGGAAAAATGATTTCATGTTAAGATCCTCAAAATATAAGGGGACATTCCCTTTCACTAGAGAAAAAAGGATTCAATCTGCAGAGGAGAAGAGCGTTCTTCACTGTGAGAACTATAAATCTGTGGAATAGCCGCCTGAGAAGCTGGCCACAGCAGGAACAGTTGGTAGTTTCAAGAAAGAATTAGATATCTACCTGAAACTAAAGAATACGTACATAGCCATGTAAAATTCTGGATCCTGGCTGGTGTTGGCTCCGGGGTCAGAGATGGGGTCTCCACTGGAGCAGATTGGTTCTTGCCTTGCGGGTTTCAGGGCATTAACCAGTGGAGAGGCTGGACTTAAAATCCAAGTCTCCCTCCTTTCACCCACATTTTCCCCACCCTTGGTTGAAATTGATGGACACGTGTCTTTTTTCAACCGTACTAACTATGTAACTATGTAACTATATAATGTCCATAAATATAATTTGTTGCAATACAAAAATACTTAACAAAGGCAGCAAGGAATCTTGAAGGTTTACCATCAAATATATTCAGCCTTTTAAAGGTATCGCCTGATACTTCACTTTTATACCCCATTAAAATTTGTGATGGACCCTTCACTTCTCAGTTAAGGGCGAGACAAGGAATTGGCCTCAGCACTGGTTTACTTTTTGAGTTACTTTCAAGTTCCTCTGGATTACTTCAGTCTTCTACTGCTTTCTATGGCTAACATAGTACAATACTTTACTACAAGCCTTAATGGAAACATAAAAGTGTGATAGCTATCAAGGGTATAGCTTAAGGATCACTAGCCCTAACGAAAAACTGCAGCTTGCGCCAGCTCCTGGTGGACATCAGCTCTTCACTGGTGTGGAGCACTACTTTTTTAAAATCAACTTCCCTTCTTGGCGTGACAGATGCCTGTGATGTAGTGTGCAGTGTAAACTTATTCCTACTTCATGGGTTTGTTCAGTGGAACAAAATTTGCTTGAAATGGGACAGGCTGTGGACAAAAGAAAAAAATAGTGATATTTACCTCCTTGTCTCCGGCCCCTGCCAGTTTGGAGCTCCCTAGGAGTTTATACTGTTCAGTTGGTATATGTGATTTTTTTAAAGGGACTGTCCCCCGGGAAAAAAAATCATTTGAAATGGGGCCATGGTGGTGAAAAAAAGAAAATAAAAAGTTACTTACCTTCCCATCCCCCACTGAGGTTCCGCGGGATCCGCTCCTCTTCACTTATGTACTCTCATCCTGACACGCAGGAGAGACGTGCGCTCTATTAACTCACTATAGATTGTGATTCTGTTCTGTGTGTCTCATGACAAGAAACCAAAGTAAAGATCCTGGGGAGCTCCAGAGTTATAGCAGTGGAGGATGGGGAGGTAAGTATAACTATTTTTTTTCTTTACCACCCAGGCCCTAGTTCCAAGGAATATTCTCCAGCTGGACAGCGCCTTTAAATAATTAAATATGCTAACTAAAGAAAAGGAACTACACCCTCATTTTACATCATACACCCTCTATTACAGGCCCCGAATCACAAGAGTAAATCATGCTTTCTATTTAAAAGAGCTATAAAAAAAATTCAATTTTTATATCACAATATTGTTAAAGCTATAACTTATATTTCTGTGAATGGAGCTGCATGAGGACGTTTTATATGTAGGAGAAATTGATGTTTTCTGTGATATTATTTTGGAGTGCATGAGGGTTGTTGATTACCTCTCATTTCATTTTTTTATCTGGCTGAATAAACAAAAAAAAATGCAGTTCCGACATGGATTCTTATTTATTGATTGTTTTTTATTTTCAAACATTTACGGTGCAGATTAAATAACATGATAATTTTGTAAACTGGAGATTTAATGATGTGGTGATAACTATTATGTGTCCCTGTTTACTTTTATTTTTTCAATAATATGTTTTTATTGGGGAAACAGGAGTTTTGTGATTTGCTTTATATTTATTTGTTTTTTTAAATGCTCAAACTTATTTTTTTTTCAGTTTTTATTTTTTATTGTCCCACTGGAACTAAACTATGCAATGAATACAATAATGTATTGCTATGTATTATGCCTTTTTTAATGCAGCCTATTAGACCCTGTCAGTAACAACACCCTGTATGTTTCTTTATATAGCAAGTCCATGTTGTAAGGGACCGGTCAGAGGCACACGAGCAGACACATACAGAGTGAGGCCCTGACACTGGTCCCAAACACTGTCCCTGCCTTTTGGGGGAACCCAACTCCTTAATAGGTTGGCCCCAACCAGAAGACTAAGAACGAGACTAAAGAAGTGCAGACACAGGACTCAGACAAACGGACACAGAACACAAACGGGAGGTCAGACGAGCAAAGTCGGCAACTGTCGGGAGACGCGATACTAAACTGGGACACAGAAGAATAAACCTGAGCCAAGACAGGTCGGTAACAGCCGGAAGACGTGGTACAAATACAGTAGGCAGAAGGGAAGTCAGAAGCAAAGTCAAAGGTCAGGTAACAGTAATCAGCAAGGAAGGATAAGCTTAGCTACAGGAAAGAAACAGACCAGTATAGCAGGCAAGGAAGACTTTTGTAGGAAACCAGAGGACACAGAACAGAGGTGATAGGTGGAACAAAACAGAAGACTGATTGGAAAACATGACTGTCAATCAAAAGGAAAACAGGTAAGCTAAACAGGTGCTGGAAGATTCCTGGCCACGGGCCTTGGCCAGGAATCAAATAAGCATACAGAGAAAATAGACCACGTTCACACTGGTGAAAACAAATACAAAGCCTTAGGTAAGAAACCCAGGTTTTCACCGCAACGGCCGTGGCCGGCGGTCAGAGCCCAAAGCTGGGGGTCTGCCAGGCATGACCAAGATACATGGGCTGTTTTTTGGCCTCCAAGTAGGGGGGATGGAGAGAGAAATTACAGCACTTCCCTGTGTAGAAAAGCTAGTGCAAACACGTATATTTGCAAAATATGTGCAATCTGCTCACCTTTTGATATTGTGCTGTTAGCTCCAGAGGCACAATTGCGTATAATATAATCACAAATGAGTAAGTATGTATCAATCAATAAATAAAAAGAAAAAGGTGATGGCTAATTCTCGCTCAAAATACTTTACTCCCAACTGGGTAGTAAGTAAATATCACAAATGACAACACTTTGACCAATCTTATCAAAATCACTTAACTGGCTTGTTAGGTATGGGCAAACCATACCTGAAGGAAACTTTAAAAAGTTTGTCACAATGAAACATGTTGTTTCCATGACATTTTTGAACCTTTCATTTGGTGTCTGGAAAGCTGTTATTGGTTTGCCCATACCTAACAAGTCAGTAGGGTGATTTTTGATCAGATTGGGCAAAGTTTTGTCCTTTGTGATAGTTAGAAAGTGGGAGCCCCCTCTGTCTGTCACTCACCTAGATGTTACAGCTGCTATTGACTGTGGCAACTCCAGGTTTGGAGCTAGCTCTTTACTGGCAAGGTTGTATTATGTGAGTGCTGGCTATTATCACTGCATCACTGGGTCGATATGATCCAACAATACAGCTACAACTGTGTAGTTAGGGGGGAGTGGGATTCCCTCGTTCAGGGACCCTTTGGCAAGTGTGACTGTTATGACCTCGGTAGCTATGCCATTGGAAAACCTCATTCTACTTGATACTCAAGCTATTTGTTCCATACCTAGAATTTAATTGCAAAGGTGGATATGGAAAGTGATTAGTTGGTTCTGACCTGCCTATTCTATTTTCCTTTTCTGCTCCTGCACTTATCTTTTGTTGATTTTCTTGTGATAACTGTTTTTTTAGCCTGCCCAGACACATTGCCTGTTATCTGTTATAAGTCGGGTAATCGTCCCGAAAAGAACGGCCCCACCTCTGGAGGCTTGCCCTATCTAATAATGTACATTACCCCTATCCATAGAGGAGTCTGATACCACATTATTCACATACGCTTTTGTATGTAAAAAATTAAAGGATACATACAAATAAACTGATTATGAAAAGCACGATTCTATTATCCAAGATGACAAATTTAATATCCTATATACAAAATATCCTCGTCTTATATGGATAGGTACCAAGACCTGTATGGGACAATCTTAAGGGGCACCGGAGTAGTGTTAACTCTATATACTAACTCCACAGAAATACTCAATAAAGAGAATTATCAAGAGGCATGAATATCAAGTAACATACAACCTCATTTTGTCTTCTGATCCTCTCATCTCATCCCGACACGTTTCCCCCTGAACAATGAATCAGGGTTCATCAGGGGAATAAAAAAAAAAAAGGATGGTACCTAAGCAGCATGCATCGATGTTAGCCCTGTCGATATCACAATGATGACCTCCCTGGAAACATGCCCTCTCACCTTAAGTAGAGGTGAAGATCAGTGAGACTCACTAGAGACGCGTCAAAACAGTCTGGCATCTCCGTTCGTCAACTGCGCATGCGCGGGTCTCCTGCACTGCCGTCATGGAAACCAATTGTTTCTCCTGTCAGCTCCTGGTCGTATCCAACGTAAACGCTCAGGAAACTAAGGGCATCTTGGGTTAGGTTGTAGCTATCTGAAGCTTGTTTTTGAAAATCACATATTTTTAGAAAATTTTTATTAAAACCTTTTTTGGGAGGATCCCATGTCAAATTTTAAATGTGGCAAATCCCCCTTTTAAAGGAGGTGCCCCAACTTTGCTGTTTAACGGGACCCACAAGATTTTTTTAGATTCAAGCATCCTGTATTGTCCTGGTGAAACTGTTGGGGTTTTTATAGCATTTGTTCACTTTTTAGCTTGTTATTGGGAGGTTTTTCTAATCGCCCCCCCGGACATGAAAGAGGAGTTTTTATTTTTGGAAACTCTAAAGCTTTTGCTCAAAAATTTAAAAAAAAATTTAATTTTTTGTTCTTTGTTTTTTAAAGGAGTTTAACAAACTTGTTCTAAAGTTTTGGGCCCCTTGGGGCCCAAAAAATTTTGGTGATTTTCGCTCGTGCCTTTCGAAAAAGACAGAAAGCAAAGCGGAATGGGGAAAAGCAGGGGGTAACCTAGGGGAAACTTTTTGGTGCATTTAGAGAAGAAAAAAATCTTTCTTATTTTTCCAAAAACAAAGAAAAATAAAAAAAAGCATATTTTTGGAAAAAAAGTCTTATTTACCGTTTCTTACATTTTTAAAAGCTAAGCTTTGTGTGGGAACAACCCCTTTAAGGAAATTGGGGTATAGGCAAAGCAAATTTGTGGGAAAAATTTACAATAAGACGTTCACAGCAGTTAAAAACAGGTAGTGATAAGACCCAATCCCCTTTTAGTAATTGTGGCTTTGCTGGCACTTGAAGTTAAAACAACGGGGAAATCCCAGCAAATGCCAACAGGTACAAATTTTAAATTGGTGTTGATAATTTAAAGCACTTTTATTTTTATTTTGGGGAAGGCAGAGTGGAGGAGTTGTTTTGGGCCGGGGGTTCAGTAAGAACAAAACTTTCTCGTCCCGGGGAAAAACAGTTGGGATTGGGGAAAAAGTTTGCTTATGATTATCAGTAAAATTTTGGGGTAAAATTTTAAAATTTGGGTTAAATTTTATTCTGTTGCTTTCTGTTTTTTTGGGCCCCGGGTTCCATTTTCGGGAAATTCGGTGTTTTGAAAATAAGTGACAAAAAAGTGACAAAAAAAAAACGGGGCCCGGGAGCCATTTTAGAGATCAAAAAGAAAAGGGAACGGGAGAGTTCAGGAGGGGAAACGGGCCCACTGGGTGAGGTTTGGACTCAGCTTTCTTAAATTTTTGGGCCCCCTGAACTGTGAGCTGACCCTGAGAGGGAGGAGAGGGAAAGGAGAGTGAGAGGGGAAGGAGAGGATTTTTGGGCCCGGTTTTTTACTAAAGCTGTTGGCAAAGAAAGTCTTGAAAAAAAATTCCCACTCTGCAAAAAAAACCTAAGAGAAGGGGGGATACGTTGTGGTTTTTCGTTTAAAAACCGGGGGGTATTTCCCCAAAAGGGAGTAGCAACTCCCGGGGCCCACCCCCAAAGTTTAAAACCCTGGGCCCAAATCGTGCTTCCCAAGGCCCCCAGGACTGTTTTTTTAGGCTTTTTGTTTCCCTAGTTAGGGAGGTGTGATTTCCCAGGCCAAGTGTTTACCCAAAGTATGCCCCCTTGTTTGGGGAAATTTGTAGAAGGGCTTGTTTTTGAAACTTTTAAAATTTTTTTAAAAACCCTTTTTTTGGGCCATATGAGGAATCTGATTTTTGTGTTTTTCTGGGGATAGGGGTAGAGTGGAAAATTTTGAAAAACTGCTTTTTTGCACCGCGTTTCGTGCCTTTGTTTTTGGCACCCACGCAAATTGGGTTCCCTGTTTTTTTGTAGGTATTAAAAGGTTAAGGGTGTTTGGCCCTTTTGGGGCCCCTGTGAGTGGGGAAAATTTTTTAATTTTGTTTCCCGGGTACACCCCAAAAGAGCAAAATGTGCAGCACGGGGGGTCCCCGGTCAAAAACTTTTTCCCACATGTATTGGGTTTAATTTGTTAAATATTTTCCTGAAAAGTTCTTTTAAAATTCTGTTTTTGAACTGGGGGTTAGATTTGGTTTTTTTTTTGTCCGGGGACTTCACTGTTTTCCCGGGTTTTAAAGCCTACCTCGGAAAATTGGGGCTTACAACAGGCGGCATGGGAGAGAGTGTTGTGCCCGGCCCTTTAAGCCCTGCGTTTCCCCAAGTAAACAGGGGGGAGGAAGTTTAAGAGGGGGTGTGTTCCCAAAATCTGAAAAAATCAGTGAGCAGCGAAGGCTTGAATGTTTTAAAGGTTTTTATGGGGTGCCCCGGGTGTGGGATGAAAGAATGCTGCACCCCGCACTTAATATTTTTAAACTAGGCGACGGGAAGTCGAAAAGTTTTTTTAAGGTGGGGGACTGCCTGAAATAGGGAAAAACACCCCTCCGGGCCCTTTTAATTTTTTTTTCCAGGGGGGGTTAAAAAAAACTTGCTTTATAAACAAGTTTGTTTAAAAAAAGGTTTTTTTTTTTAGGAAAAAAAATGGCATTTGATAAAAAATCCCAAAAAAAAAACCACTTTTTTTTGCTCTATTTTCCCTCCGCCTTTCATAATAAATTTTAATTGGGTCTTATATAAAATTTTGATTGCCCCATGTATTTTAATCACTGACATTCAATGTTTCATGTGTCAAAACATGAAAAACCCCCAAAAAGCAGTGTTTTAATTTGCCAATACAAAAAAAAATTTTTAAACAAGGTGGAAAAACATTAAAAGGTGAAAGGGGGGTAAAAATTTGCTGTAAGGTAATTTTTAAGGGCGTAAAAATGAAAAAATTCCACCAACTAAATCGGGAAATTTGATTTAAAAGGGGTAAAACCCCTTTTTACAGGAAATGTGTCTCCCAAACTACACCGGAAACCATTTTTTAAAAAAGTTTTTTTAAAAAAAAAACATTTGGTTTTAAAAAGTGTGGGGAATGGAAAAGGGAAAGGTTTTTTTTAAAAATTTTTTGGGCTCTATTTTGCTTTGTTGAGGAGATAAGAGAGATTTTATCTGCCCTGAGTGCACACAGGTTTCTCTGGCTACTGACCTAATATCCCCTGCTCTTTCTGCTCTTTGTCTTACCTGAAAGCAGGGCTTGACATCACCACAGTTGAATACAGAGCTGAAATGCTAATCTTTGCTATAGAACTACCCACAGCCTTACCAGAAAGAGGCAAAGTCAAAAGCAGCTTTAGAGTAATGCACCCTGTGAAACAACATGATGAGACAACCCCTTTAAGTGAAGTGTTGCGGTCTCTTTATTCTGCTTATAGGGGGTCAGATTAAATTGATAGTTTATCTTAAAAAAGGGCCATAGATGGTTAACCCCTTCCCGACATGGGACGTATGCATACGTCCTAGCGGGAAGTGACTTCCCGCAAATGGTCGTATGCATACGTCCTGGCGATCGTGCGGGCTTGCGGGCGAGCCCCGCACGATCGCGACATGTGACCAGCTGTAAATTACCGCTTTTTTTCAGGTGACAAGATAATTCTTGGATTTCATTCTGATAGAGCATGTTCTGGCAACGATGTCCAATCTATGGAGGTTGCACCTCATAATAACAGGTCTCAAACATTCTGCTCCTAATATCTTGTAATACAGGACACCTTCAGAGGTATGATGACTAAATGCCTCAATGTGTCAGGGCCGTTTTGGTAGTGTGAGGAACACCTACACAATTTTCGACAGGTGGCTATAATGTAATGGCTGACTGGTGTAACATAAACTAATACAGTTTACAGCTCAAAGACTGTAAAAAAACACCAATCAAAAGAAGGGCCAATCCAACAAAATACATTAAAGAAATGGGCAATGGTTAGATACCGTACAAACGCCAAACAAAACCACATTACCAACCTAGCAGCACACTGAGACACCCAACACACGTTTTGCAAAGGCTTCGTGAAATGTGCGTTGGGTGTCTGTGTGCTGCTAGGTCTGTATCTCCCATTTATTATATATATATTTCTGACATTCACTTTTGGTCTTTATTAGTTTGGAATATATATGAATGTATCCTTACTATTTTGGGGTACATGATTGATTTTGTTTGTATATATTTCTTTTTTTCACTGATATTGTCTGAGTGTGTATTTGGTATGCTATTTTGGGATATACTTACTAGCAGCACTTGCAGTACTTTAGCACCGCCATTTTATTTTTATATATGTTTTTGTCTATTTTTCAATAAAATATTTCCTTTTATATAACTGTGATGATCCGAGGTTTTTTTTTTGGCGTTAGCCCAAAGATTGCGACACTGGTGATAGAAATACTTATGTATAGTAATGTACAGACCGTTTAATCTTAATTCTATGATAGTTACAGTTACATAGTTTGTAAGGCTGAAAACAGACAAGATGTCCATCCAGTTGGCTTGGCAATATTGACCAATCACGGGTATCAGGCTGTGCGTCTTTCTTTCTTGTTTAAACTTTCCACTCTCTTTCACATCCCTTGATTGGTCAATATTGCCAAGCCCCCTTCTCCTTTTAGTCTAATCGACACATGTGCGCTCTTCTGAACAGTATTCTATGACAACTGTAGCCCGCACTGTGATTGGTTACTATTCCTCCATAGAGTTATATGGACTCGAGTAGCTCCTCTCCTGATTGGACGCTTCATTTTTCCCTCCACGTTTCATGGTTCCTGCCTCTTTTACTATTGGTCAATTTGCATTTCCCTCTTCTTCCACCAATCAGCACCTTCACATTGTAGTCTATGGAGTGCATCGCTCTATCTCCGTCACTGTAGGTCACAGCTCTTCTCTTGATTTCTATTGGTGCAATTCTATCTCCCACTATTTTTCAACCAATCACCTTAGTCCTTACACTACACTTTGTATCTCCCGCTTCATACATTTGTTTACTGTCTTTCATGTTTAGTTACAATCCTAATCATTGGGCAATGTGATAACCAATGACCTTATTGTTCTCCTGATTTATACCCGATGTTTGTTTCAATTACTGTATCACTCGTGTCTGATGAAGCGCTGTGTTTCAGCGCGAAACGCGTTACAATAGAGTGTTTTAAAGTGAAAAGGCTTAACAACCTTTGCTCACTATACTTTCTTTTAAAAATAAATAACCTTTTTATCCAATATCCTCACTTTCGAGAGAGAGGTTTTTATCCTAGAACTGTGAGCTGGGTTCTTTTTTTCTGCTTTTTTGCATCCATCCACTGCTCTAACAGTAAAGAATCCCTTTCTATGTTTATGTATAAACTTTCGTTCCTACAGACGTAGAGGACGCCCCATTGTTCTAGATACAGTCCTGGGTATAAATAAATCTTGAGAGAGATCTCTATATTGACCTTTAATATATTAATACATATATATTATGTCCCCCTGAAGCCGTCTTTTCTGTAAACTAAATAACCCCAATCTTGCTAATCTTTCTGGGTATTGTAGTCCACCCAGTCCTTTTATTACTTTTGTTGCCCGCCTTTGTACCTGTTCAAGCTCTATAATGTCTTTCCTGAGAACTGCTGCCCAAAATTGTACACAATATTCCATGTGTGGTCTGACCAGTGACTTGTATAATAGGAGTATAATGTTCGCATCATTTGCATCTATGCCCATTAATCAACACCATAATCATATTTTCCTTGGCAGATGCTGCCTGACACTGGCTGCTACAGTTAAGTTTACTTTCCACCAGGATTCCCAAGTCCTTCTCCAGTCACTTTTTCCCAGTATTTTTCCGTTTAACAAGTAATCCTGGAATGGATTTTTCCTCCCCATGTGCATAAACTTGAATTTATCTGTGTTAAACCTCATCTGCAATTTCTCTGCCCAGGCCAGATAGTGGAGAAAAACCTGCAATTTTCTACTATTTGCCCATAGTGGCCAACTATACATTTACCATTACTGATGTGTAGCCTACACACATGCTAATACATCCAACACAAATATGGTGCAGCTACATGCATGTGTAACAGTCTGGCCCATACCCCTATTTTAAGAAATGTCAGCCACTCACTATATAAATTTCCACTGATAAATGAGAGATAATGCCCTAAAACAGCTGTGAGTAGTTGAATAACTAGTATGACTTTAATCCCATTCACATTGCAAATCTCAGTGAGTCACATGTGACTTGAGGATCGCTTCATCCAGTAGGAGGCTTTGCAGAGTCCTAACCTATATCCTATAATTCTTTAAAAATATATTTCAATTTCAGTGGGGCAACTAATGGTGTATGAGTCTCCACACCCATTTTTCATAATGAGGAATGTTACCCCATTTGAGCCAAATAAATTAAGAGCATATGTCTACCCCAGGGGCATAACTAGTATTCATAGGGCCCCATAGCAAAATGAGGCTGGGCCCCAACCCCTAATGACAGGAAATGTAAGCAGTATAGAAAGCAATAACTAAAGCAATAGATATAGTGCTACATATCAGATATCCCATATTATTATTATTATTATTATTATTATTATTAATTATTTATTGTTGAGCGCCCTTGGTTCCAGAGCACTGTACATTCGGGTTTCATACATAACATAGGTTAAACAAGTACAAAGGTGACAAATTAATAACTAACAACTGGTACAGAAGGAGAGAGGTCCCTGCCCGTGAGGGCTTACACTCTAAACCCCATTATGTACAAAATGATACAAAGTTTTACATGGAATTGAGCCCCCTGCTATGGCCACTACTGCTGCAGTTACACCCATAACCTACAGTATTTCAGTGTAGAAATACAGTATGTCTCATATCAGCAAACAATTTGGTCAACAACAAGACCCAATGACATAAGAAGTGAAACGTCCCCACATGAACTGCCATAAAGTACGTTTATTGATAGCTTTAAGTATAATGAAAAGTTGGCAAGCTCCTCACTACGTCCGTCTTATAATAATATCTCGAAGTATAAAAGAACATTATATTATCCCTCTATTATTCCAGACAATAACTCACCTGGAGCACGAGTGAACATGAAAGGAGAGAGAGTAAGTCGTCGGGAGCAATGCAATCTATGCATCTCCGGCTTGTTGTTTTCATGTTAAGAATCCTGCAGGGTATTTTGTTCTGTTGAGTGCATCATTGGGTTTTGTGTGGCGCTTTTATTTCACACTAACTCCTCTATAATTGAGATAACACTTGTCTTCGGAAAATACGCTGAGATTTCCTCCGGTTTTCTTTGTTCCGGGGATGTTTCAAACCAGAGCCCATACTGTCTTGTAGGTGGGGAGAAAAATGCCTGAACAATTACATTGTCAATTGGGACCCGGGAGTTGTCTGAGCTTGTACTGTACCGTTCTATTCACCAGTTAATAAAATACGCTGCACTTAGTCATTATCTTCCTTTCCTCAATTCATAGCCAATGTTTGGACTGTTTTATGCTGTGTGTTCTACTTTGTCTTTTCATTCTCTATGCAAAAATCATATATAATAAAAATTACCTGTGTTATTGCTTCTTACTCAGGATGGCAATGTTATATTAGGAAAAAAGTCTTTCAGGACAGGGGCAAAAAAGTTATTGTGGTTCATTGGGCCCAGTCCAGAAATGGCTCTAGTGACCAACCCTACGCATACCATAAATACAAAGTATAGGGTTATTTATGAATGCAAACAGACCATAATAGCAACTGATTGACTCAAAAGTGACTTATAGTCTTATAGTGACTTATAGTGACTTATTGGAATTTTGAGACCCATTTTTATTAAGTGCCTGAACAATGGCATAAGTAGCATTTATAGGGCCCCATAGCAAAATGAGACAGGACCCCAACACCAAATGATACAGAAACCCTCTACATACCTCCATAGTGCCTCTTCCTAATGAGGAACGTTACCTTTTTGGAGGCAAATCAATTTAGAAAATCTGACTACACCAGGAGCTTAACTACCATTCATAGGGCCTGTCACGGTGCACGCCGCGGCCGTTGCTCGTTACTCACCTGTCCAGGCTCCTGTCTGTTCGACACTCCCAGCTGCAGTGCCCACTTGTGGTTCAAGTCCCCATTGCTTCCTCCGACTCCCTGGCGTCCTGTGCATCCTCGTGCACCATCTAGAGGCGTACGCGGACCTGCTTGCTATTTAAAAGGAACAGTGTCCCAATTTCCTGTCTGTGACCCCTGGCTTTATAAGGAACTTCCTGTCCTTGCTCTTGGTCAGTTTGGTGTTGTGTTGTACTTACACAGAGCTTGAACCTCTGGCTGGTGTATCGCCGCTGTTTCACCAGTGCGTTACCTGTGCGCTATTACTGCACCACCTGCTGAACACCTGCCACAGCACCCGTCCGTTATACTACTGCGGTCTACCTGTCGCTGTGCCAAGCCCGTTACTCTCCAGGGGCCGTGTTATCTGTCTACGGCTACACCTGCGGTTTCCTGTTGTCTGTTCCAGCACCGGCTGTCTCGTCCTGCACTTCAGCTACCTCTGGAAGTTGCACCATCTATGCTCGCAGGGACCCAGAGGAGCCACCATATACCAACGATCGACGGGTCAGTGCATATTGACACCGCTGGATCATTAAAGGGCTCCACAGCAAAAATGAGGCTTTTTCCATACTCAGTCCAGGGAGTGATCTACAAATGTGCTTGAAGCAAGTACCTGTTTTGTCCAAAGCCCTAAGAAATTGCTTCATCAATCCTAACTTAATGTGAAGCGGTAGGAGAACGGTGGGGGATTTTGTTCTTGGCTTGTTGATGATATTTGCAGCGCCAGCAACCATTTCTTCCCTTGTAGGTTATGAGAATTTTGTCCAATGATCCTGCTTTTCCCTGTTATCCCAGAGGCACATGGGTATTTTGTGTATCCAGATTGCTGTCCAAGCAAGTAGTTCACCTCAACACAAATCAACCAATGATGTTCATAGTAATGGATTTTCTGTAATATGATTTTTACATTTTCATAATCTTCTTTAAAGGGTTTTTTTTGCCAAGAAGTGAGTTCCTTACCTAACAGGCTGATACTCCCCTCTTGATCTTTGAAAAAGGGGGCGTTTTGTTTCTGTGTTTAAGAAAACAAGTTCCTCCTCTGTGATGTCATCACTCCACCTCCCATGCATGCTCTGGATGCTGATATTCAGTCTCTGTAGTTGAGCAAACATGTTTGGCTAATCCACCGGGGATAACTGTAATGTGCACAAGCTCTACGGGTTTTGTTTTCTCCTTCTTATCTGCTCAGGAGTAAAGATAAACTCTTAACAGGCAGAGTTCACTGGCTGCAGACGGGGGGAGGGGGGGGAGGGCTGAGCAGGTATCGTCTACATGTTTACTCAGTTAATTACATTACAACCAGCGGATTCTCTATACAGTGGACATCCTCTGTCACAGAAACAAATCTAGTGCAGATGCCCAGTAACACTGCTTTTTTCTTCCCCTGACTTCAAAGCTCGTTCCTGTGTCCTGCCATCAGATAAGAAGTTCAAACAACTCAAGCGGGGTCAGAGGCTTGCCAGATCAGCTCCTGGTTGTAACTAATGTAAACAGTCAGGAAACTAAGGGCTGCAGCTCTCAGAGGCTTTACTTTTTTTAATCACATATATTTAGAAAAGTTATTAAATACCCTTTTTGAAGGCTCCAACGTCAACATTACATCGTGGCAAAACCCCTTTAAGTTTTATTGGGAAGAGACACATAACGGTCATCATTGTGCAAGAGATCGCGTTCCAAGCTTCTAACAGATCTGTCTACAAAAAGCTGCTAGTCTTCAAATCAATATTCTGTTATTCCCATTTGAAGTACAATTCCTGAGGTATCATTGCACTATACAAGTTCTTCCTCTTGGTTGAAATATGGGAGAGGTCTTCTCTTGTCTGAGAATTTTAACTTCCAACTTTATAAGATTTTGTTCATTAAGTTTGGACGCTAAGAATTCAGATGCTTGGACAGATTCAAATCTTGAATCAGGTCTTTGAGTTCTTTTTTACTTAAAGGGGTTGTCTCACTACATCGATTCATCTTACCTCAGTCCTGTTTTCTCGGTTTCATTTTTGAATTCGGGGCGTGTTTACTGGTTACTACTGGTTTCTGCTGGCTACTACTGGCCTGTAGTGCTGAGGACATCAGGTCTTTAGCTATAACGACTTGTTCTGGCAGCCTATCAGGAGAGATTGAACAGTTCTGTAGTTATAGCGACCAGCGCTGACAGCCTATCATGAGAGATAGAATAGGTCTGTAGCTATAGCGACCAGTGCTGACAGCCTATCATGAGAGAGAGAACAGGTCTGTAATTATAGTGACCTGAGGAGCTGATGCAGCTCATACAAGAGGGGATATCTAGGAATAGATAGGACACTGTTAATGGACACATTTTGGAAAGTGACTTGTTTTTGCAAGATCTTTAACATTAATAGCAATCCTTGTAGTAAGACAACCCCTTTAATGGTTGAGGCGTCAAAGAGCTTCCCTCAAATTCACTTGCTTCTAATTGCCATACACGCCAATCCCTGCCTCTCTTCAGAGTCTGACAGTGGTTTGGTAGTCTGGTAAACACTGGTACGGGAACGTCATTGCCATGTAGAATAGATCATGTTGCCGATTCCAAAACAGGATAATCCCTCCCGAGCTATATTGTAATGATAAAGCCTTTAATCATCACAGCACAAAAATTCCAACCATCATTCTGATTTTTCGGTTCTCTTCATACCATTGGCACCCCAAAGTTTTCTTTCTCCATTTGTCCACTGTCGTCGGTGCTCCACGCATGTTTTGCAAACCATATGTGGAGCCCAAAACTTATCCTGATCTATAATCTGTAATCCAAATTAAGCCAGGAATACTCAATATATAAAGTCTGTAATATTTCTTCTGTGGTGGTGTTCTCACGGTGTCTTTTGGGCAGTATTTTTGCACATATTTGCCGAAATATGTGCCATAATATGGCCCAAACAATTTACAATATAGTTGTTATAGACATAAATGTAAAATACATGGTGTCAATCACACGCCGCATATATTACTTATCATAATTTAGCATGTGTCTGTAAAGAATTGACATCTCACTTATCTTCAGGTTTATATTAACTGGCAAAAAGTAAACTATAGGAGGCACAGATGTACCTTGGGCTATTAGACCTAATTTGTGCTGTTGACATTACGGGCTTGCAAGTGCGTCATTTCAACAACGCAGTGAACATGTATTGCAGCGCAACAATACATTATATGAACCCGGCCTTTGTTTTTCTCAACCATGTTCTCTCCACAGATGTAGCAGGATACATCAGGATTGTTGATGCAGACTCTTCTTGATGAAGTCATAATTTTTACATCTATTTATATACTTATTAAGAACTTACTGGATATAAATCAAGACTGGGTTGGCAAACTTTTACTGTTGTCAACTTTCCTCTGCAGAATTCACAGTTTAATTACATGTAGTTACATAGTTTGTAAGGCCGAAAAAAGACAGACGTCCTTCCAGTACAGCCTATTATGCTAAACTGTTGATTCAGAGGAAGGCAAACCCCCCTCCCCCCATGAGGTAGGGAAAAAATTCCTTCCTGATTGCAAGCAGAATAAATCCCTGGATCAATAACCATTCTCCAGAATCCCAATCACTATAACTTGTTATATTATTACATCTAGAAATGTATCCAGACCCTTCTCCAGAATCCTGGTCACTATAACTAGTTATATTATTACATCTAGAAATGTATCCAGACCCTTCTCCAGAATCCTGGTCACTATAACTTGTTATATTATTACATCTAGAAATGTATCCAGACCCTTCTCCAGAATCCTGGTCACTAGTCCAAGTTCTATTATTACATCTAGAAATGTATCCAGACTCTTTTTGAACTCTGTTAGTGAATTCACCATGACAAGTTCACAGTCTCCACAGTCTCACTGCTCTAACAGTAAAGAATCCTTCTCTATTTTTACGTATAAACTTTTTTTCCTCCAGACATAGAGGACGCCCACTTGTTCTTGATATAGTCCTGGGTATAAATAGATCTTGAGAGAGATCTCTATGTTGACCTTTGATATATTTATGCATATTTATTATGTCCCCTGAAGCCATCTTTTCTCTAAACTAAATAACCCTAATCTTGCTAATCTTTCTGGGTATTGCAGTCCACCCAGTCCTTTTTATTATTTTTGTTGCCGCCTTTGTACCTGTTCAAGCTCTACAATGTCTCTCTTGTGCACTGGTGCCCAGAACTGTCCACAATATTTCATGTGTGATCTGACCAGTGACTTGTATAATGGGAGAATGATATTCTCATCCTGTGCATCCAAGCCCCTTTTATTAAGCACCATAATCCTATTTGCCTTGGCTGCTGCTGCCTGACACTGGCTGCTACAATTAAGTTTACTGTCCGCCAGGATTCCCAAGTCCTTCTCCATGTCCCTTTTACCCAGCCTTTTTCCATTTAACATGTAGTCATAGAATGGATTGTTCCTCCCCATGTGCATAACCTTGCATTTATCCATGTTAAACCTCATCTGCCATTTCTCTGCCCAGGTCTCCAACTTATCCAGATCCCTTTATAATAAAATAGTATCCTCTAGTTGCTTTTATAGTATTTTAGGCCTACAAAAAAGAAAATAATTATATGCAATATTTCATTACTTAAGAAACTGTTAAAGAGTCAAAAGGTAAAGCAAAAGCTATTGCAGTTTTCATCACATACAAGTCTCATTGGGAGAATGCATTATTTTCCTTGATGGCCATTCTCTGTAAAACTAGAACCAATGTAGAAAAATTAATATCATTTCTGAATTTAGTGCCCTCAAAATACTCTAAATCCTTTCAAAAAACCTTAGTACTTTTTTTTTTTTTTTTTTTAAAGACCTATGATAATTATTCTAAATTATTGAGAATAAGAGGTTACAATCCTCACAGGACTCACACACTTCCTAGAGTGCACTGTAGTATCTTGATATTTAAAAAATCCAACTTGGGACTTGGGAGGCGGGCGTCCAGCAGGGCCCCGCTTTTTTACAGCACCCCTCCCGCCTGATACCATCCAAAAGGAAAAACACACCCCCAAACCCCTGTTTCTCTAACATTTAAAGGTGAACCCCCTAACCGAAAGGGACAGACTGGAGGCTAACTCTGAATCATTGTGCCTCCCCTAATGGGCCTACCCCTCATAAGCCAGAGTGAAGTAAATGACCAAATACTCCCATTTTTTTCGCTCCACCAGTTTTGCCGTTTATGTAAAGTGTATCGGAAAATTTCTAAATTTCTCGGGTGTAGACATCCTCTCCCACTGAGGAAACAGAGTCACACAGGAGGTTTTTCCCCCCCGAAAACACCACAGAGGGCAGCTAAAACCCGACTTTTTTCATTTGAGTACCCTATACATACTGTGGCATGATTAGGGAACCAACCCCCCCCCCATAGGAAAACAAAGCACAAGGGCCCTTAAACTGCATTACGCGCCTTTCCACACCACAACATACTAGTGAGGGACAGCCTACCGGGTTAACTCCGGGCACGCATACTATCCCATACTGCCAAGATCGAATCTCTCTAAAAACCCACATTTTTCGTACGGGAAAACTATAGCTGCGGAAGGGGACCTCCCCCCTAAGTGAAAGCACAAGCACGGAAAAAAATTTTCCTACACATCTCTAACATTTAGAAAGCGAGACCCCTCATAGCTAGACACTCCCTCTCCACACCGCCACCCTTTGGTAGTCTAGGATTCACGTCAGAGACACCCTACACGGTTATACTTTATTTGTCCATAAACTGTTCTGCATTGAGTGTTTTTGTTTTTTGCCTGTGTTTAAGCAGAATGCAAGGATTTTCCCCGGCTTGATTGCAGCCACGGGGGTACCTGAAAGGTTAAGGGATGTAATATTAATTAACCAGTATGTTTAAATAGTGGCCAGCGCCCGATAAAGCACCTGAGCTCCCCCCCTTATCTGGAGTTCGCACCCCGTTTCGGAATAGAGCTGAACAAATTTTGTGCAAAAACGCCAACCCAAAGAAACACCAATTTCCTCCCCAAAGCCCAAGGAAAAATCCCCCCAGTCCCTCCTCTCATCAAAGAATGAAAAAACCCTTGACGACTCCCCCTGTCCTCAACAGCCAAACCAAACTTCCACTCATTCCCCTCAAATACAGGAAGATATGGGGCACGGGTCTTGGCCGATGGGGAGCGGGGCCCCTCCTAAAACGATTTTTGCCATGGCAAAAGGGGTTTTAAAAAACTGTCCTACCTACTCTAGACGCCATCTGATTGAAAAAAGCCCCCGTTAACGCTGCCCTACACAAATTACGTCCATCCCAATGAATAGAAGAACTCGAATCTCGCAAAAAATACCGCAGAAAAGGAGTAACAGATTGGAAAAACCCTCCACACTCAACAAGCCACCATTGAGGCACCCCAGGAAAAATTAGAAGACCGGGAGAACAGAAGGGGGAACAATTAGTTTCACGGCTTTCCCAGAAACAACCCCAAGACGGACTGGCTCGTCCTTATCAATGCCCCGGGAAAGGGGCATTGGAATGGAGCCCAAAAAAGACCCCTTAATAATTAAAGAGATTTCCCAAATGGGGGGCGGGGGAGCAGGGGGGCAGACCTAGCCAGTTTGCCAGGTTCATAACGGGGACTACGAAAGAGAAGGAAATGAGAGCAAAAAACAAAAAAAGGAAGTTCGGTGAAAGGGGCCGGGGATACTAGTTTTCCGGGGACTTCTCTACCCAGTTTCGCAAAAACGCAAAGCCTTCCACCCGGTATGCATTTCTTCACAAAAAGTTTTCCGCTTCCAACCCCCTTTACCGGAAAAACTTAGAGTCAAGACAACGCCAAGTAGAAACCATGACTCACGGAGGCAGCACTAAAAGATTTTACGGGATGCCCCCAAACGGGGCTTGGGGGACAAATAATGAAAGAATACACGTCTCATGTGCCCCCAAAAAAC
>JAODAL010015998.1:0-82029 GCA_025379985.1 Phyllomedusa bahiana | reverse complement strand
CTAACAGACATTTGTTCTTCACAATTGCCAAAAGTGGCTAAAAGGGTCATGCTTTGTTTTTTTGGGGGCTTTTGCTGTGACATGCATTTTATACTACATCCTATTAAAAAAATTTTTTTTTGTTTTCTAACAGCTTTGTTCTTCCAAATATATTTGCAAAAAATGACTTGTTTTTGAAAGATTTTTAACAAGCTTCAATCCTGTTTAAAAAAATTTAAAACAATTAAAAAAAAGAGAAACAAAGAATGGGGGGGTTACCTATTTTAAAAATGTGTTTTCTAAATTTAAATACTAAAAAACTTGCTGTCAAAATAGCTGGAAAAAAAATTTCCTCGAATTGTACAAGGGGGGGTAAGGGAGACTTGACCAATTGGGTTTAGTCAGGGACATGGAGTATGGGCACGGAAGAGAACAAAGTACAGAGCAATTTCCTCCGCACGTTGAGTAAAATGAAGAAAAAAAAACCCAAGAAAAAGGCACCGGGGGGAACAGGAGCGTTAACCCCAGTATTTAATGAAGCCAAGGGTCCGCACTCATAGGAGGGGAAGCGCTACCCAGGACAGGCGTATTTCCGTGAAACAAAAATGGTGGTTGAAAAGACTCCTTTTTCCGACACTTTTAATCTGGGTTCATGCGGGTTTGGGGCTCTGCTGTGGCCCAGGAAGGTATAGCCCAATGTCCGTGAAACTAAAATGGGGTTGAAAGATCCTTTTTCCCACTTTTTAATCTGGGGTCTTTGCGGGTTTGGGGCTCATCTGTACCAGGCGGGATTCTATGTTTCCCCCAGTAAACAAAAGGTGGTTGAAAGATCCTTTTCCGGATTTTTAATCTGGGTCATGCAGGTTTGGGGCCTTTGCTGGCCCGGAATTTAAGCCCTAGTCCAGTAAAAACAAAAAGGGTGGTTAAAGACTCCCCTTTTTTCCGCCTTTTTAATCGGGGTCATGCAGGTTTGGGCTCAGTATGGCCCAGGACGGGAAAATTTCTATGTCAGGAAACAAAATTTGGTGGTTGAAAAGACTCCTTTTTCGGCACTTTTTAATCTGGGAGTTTTGCAGGTTTGGGGGCTCATGCTGGGGCCCAGGCAGGGATAGAAATGCCCCAGTTCAACTAAAATTTGGTGGTTAAAGACCCCTTTTTTTCCGGCATTTTTTAAATCTGGGGGTCAGAAGGTTTAATGGTCATACTGCTTTCCGGGAGGGGGATATTCAATGTCCAGTTCAGTAAAATGAGGGGTTCAAATCTATCCCTTCTGGCACTTTTAATTTGGGGGTTTGCGGGTTTTAAAGGGGTCATGTGGGGTACAAGACGGGGATAGGAATGGCTGTGATTTTTTTCTGTGGTTTAAAAGCTAAGTGTGTTGCTAAGAGTCACGTACCCCTTTGACTGTTGTGGTTTTTTAAATTTAGCTTCCCCAGCCCTGTTTTGGGTGTAAGAATGAAGGTGTTGTTGCTCCCCCATAGATTTTTTCTCGATCATAATCTACCATCGACAATCGATACTTGTCGATGAGGTCGATATCGACCATCGACCGAGTCGATGGCCAACTAATCGCTCAAACTACCACGAGACATATTTTTTACACCCTGTGTACAAACAACCTACACCGCCTGTGCCAAAAACCCCCTTTTTTTCATCAGGGGCTAGGACTTTTTTATCTACACGGCTCAGATGTGGGTGGTGGTCGAAACCGAATGGGCGGTACCACAAGCGAAAAACCAAAGCTAAACCAGCGAAACTAAGATTTTTTTTCCACAACCCAATCCCGCCCCTCCAGGGGAAAAGGGCCCGCTAGTGTTTCCCCCCCCTGCTTAAAACGCCTGAGTCGACTCCTGCTAACTGGGTCCCAAGCTCCCCTAACCAATAACCTTAATGAGAAACATTACAACCCCCTTCGGTCTTTTTGAGAAAACCCTTTAGGCTGACTTTAACTAATGACCGCAGAATTCCGTCTGATACCAGGGCCCCGGGGTCCCCGGACAGAGCAAAAGAAAAAAAGAGTCAGAGTTGGGAAGTCGCAAATCTTTAAATGAGCAAACTCGGGGTAGAAGAGAGGTCCCGAACTCTTTTAAATTGCGAGATCTGAAGGAAGATCCCATAGAAACACCCTTGAGGGATCCCGATCAAACTCCCCAAAATTTTCCCCCCTTTCTCACCGACCTAATGGGCCCCGGTCTTACCCCAACGCTTCACAAATCGACGTCAAGTGGACCGTATCCACCGTTGCCCAAACCCGGAGCCACCTCCCCTGCCCCCGGGGGGGGCGTTTTTTAGCAAAAATTCACTTTTTTTCCCAACAAAATGACTTTTTAAAGGCCTTTTTAAGAACCCCCCCTTAGATCCTTTCCCAAAGGTCTCTATCTTCCCTGACCTATCAGCCGGGAACATGCTCAAACTCAATGACTGCTCACACTTTACTAAGATTCTACGGGATCAAGGGATCAACTACCATTGGTGCTTTCCGGTGAAACTGATCATCTCTAAGGATAACAATACCATGATCTGTTACACTCCGTCCATGGCAAGGGAAACCCTTGTCTCATGGAATTTGATGCAATCTCCTTCTACAACCCCGATGAAAAACCAACGAACTCACCCAGAAGTGATCTCCCCACTATGGTCCGAGAAGCATAGAAGATCTGGTCCAGTCCCTTACGATTGACCCTTCCAGCAGCTTACACAGGGTCTCCCATGCCTTGCTCGATTACGGGCTCTTTACACTTACCTGGTTCACCCCAGAGCCTGATTGCTCCAGGTTGTATCCTGCCAACGGACTGGTTCCCCCCCGTGGCACACCTGTTTCCACATGTTGGAAATACTGTTCATTTGCTTCTTGTTTCTTTGGTTACTGTGTTGTAAAGGAATAGAGAGCCATGTATGACTCTCTAGGCCTTCTAATGTTGCCCCCTAGTACCTTCTTGGATCTATCTGTCTTTTGGCAAGCCTGGACTCCAGCACGATCTCCCCCTAGCAATAATGGTTATTAAACTTTTTTCAATAAACGCCAATGGGCTGAATTCCCTGTTTAAACGTTCCTTATTCTGGAGAGACGTGCTGAAGTCCAAAGCGGAGGTAGTCTGCGTACAGGAGACTCACCTTAGGGATCAGGATGTCAGCAGATTTAAACATAGGAAATTCCCTGTATCTTTCCATTCCTCATGGTCTCAAAAGAAGGCAGGTGTCTCGATTTTCGTGAAGGACTCTATCTCCTTCTCTCTCAAGCAATCGGTATTGGATGAGAGGGGGAGATAATCCTGCAATGTCCCTTAAATTCCATTGACCTTACTCTAGTTGCTATCTATGCACCTAACAAACACCAACATAAATTCATAGCCCGAGTACTAAACAAAGCTAGACAATTTCCAATTGGTAATCTAATCATCTGTGGTGATTTCAATTTAGTCATAGAGCCCCAGCTAGTTAAATCTCACCCCCCGAAAAACGCACCAGGCTTACAACTATTCGTACAATCGGAGCAATTACATGACCCCTGGCGATACGCTCACCCCAATTATATAGATTTCACCTTCTTCTAAGCTCCTAACCATTCCTTCTCTAGAATAGACTATTTCCTTACCAACAGGCAAGCCCTATCCAGAGTCGCTTCGACAGAAATAGGAACGCGGACTTGGTCGGACCATGCACCCACAGTTCTCACTCTGTGGGATAATCTCCCCTCTCCTCCATATTCTATGTGGAGATTGAATAACTTCCTCCTCAAGTAGGAGTCGCTGGTCCAAGAAATCACAGCTTCACTGCAGGAATACTTTAGTCTTAATTCTACAACAGCTTCCTCTTCGGCCATGCTTTGGTGCGCTCATAAAGCGGTTATTAGAGAGGTGTTTATCAAATTGGCTTCCCGAGAAAAGCGTAAAAGGGAACGTGAGCTAGATAGCCTCCTGGAAAAAATCCAAGGACAGGATGACCTAGCCAAAAAATCGCCCTCTCCGGCAGTGCTGGCAGAACTGTCAACCCTTAAAAACAAGCTGAGAATTCTAAGCCTCAGCAAATATGAAGCGTCCTTAGCAAGACTGAATTGGAACTTTTATCTTCATGGTGATCGCCCTGGTAAACCTTTAGCGAAGAGAGTCAAACTACAAGCCAGTAGTGTTGAGTGATTTTTATCGACAAAGTTGAAATCGGCAAGGTTTTTATGGTGATCGAAATTTCCAGATCATGCGATAATTAAGGTTAAAATCTGAGCATCATCTATTAAGATCGCGCCTTTTTCGGCGCTTCCTGTAATTTTGGCGGCCAGCAAATCAGATTACAGAATAGAGCAGGGTGAGATGTGTGTGCGACGTCATGACTGGGATGTGTATGGTTGCGATTGGCTGGAAAAATCACATGACCTCGTTTTTACATAGAACAGCGTTTCCTGTTTCAGCCTCAGTTCTCTCACGTCTCATAGGGATAGGACCTGCGCTCTGCCTGTGGCCAAACAGCTCAGCGAAATTAGTCTATTTCTGCACAGAGAAACCTCTACTATTAGCTGTGATCCTTCCAATTTAGTTATATTAGAGATTTGAAGATTTTATGTAGTTAGCTAGAGAATTTTAAAGCGCATCTACCACTGTAAATTCACGGTGGGGGGATCAGGGGGGGGCCCGCGGCGAACACAGACAAGCTCTATCTATAAAGAACACTGGTATAAAGTTCACCAAGACTTAGTGTAGACATTGTAGTGGAATATCTTTATTATTAACAGTTGCTATTGAAATATTTCCTGGATATTGGGCAGCCTGAACTTATATTGGATACACATCATTTCTAGTAACTGCAGGTCTCTTTGTTAGGTGCAAAACTCCACTTTTATTATCAGTATACATTTCAGATATGTGTTCATTTTAATTTTACCCATTACACCTGTGACTGTTGATATATCCACCTTGCAGTTAAATTACAATCCAGCAATCTTGTAGTTAGCACAGGTTGTTTGTTGCCAAAAATACCGTGTATCATACGAAAACATAACAGTTACGTGTTTTTTACTTTTGCGCACCCAGCATTGTTCATTGATGCAGCATCCACGTAAATCTTAAAACAGCAATTCTATATTCACCACAGGTGAATTGAAAGGTGCAAAAAATACCGTTTATTATACCAAAACATAACAGTTACGTGTTTTTTGACTTTTGCACAACCAGGTTTGTTCATTGACGCAGCATCCACGTAAATCTTAAAACAGCAATTCTATATTCACAACAGGTGAATTGAAAGGTGCAAAAAATACCGTTTATTATACCAAAACATAACAGTTACGTGTTTTTTGACTTTTGCACACCCAGCATTGTTCATTGACGCAGCATCCACGTAAATCTTAA
Source organism: Phyllomedusa bahiana (assembly GCA_025379985.1). Classification (NCBI taxonomy): domain Eukaryota; kingdom Metazoa; phylum Chordata; class Amphibia; order Anura; family Hylidae; genus Phyllomedusa; species Phyllomedusa bahiana. Next base: position 76,708 of record JAODAL010015998.1, on the reverse strand, counting down.
AACAGCAATTCTATAGTCACCACAGGTGAATTGAAAGGTGCAAAAAATACCGTGTATTATACGAAAACATAACAGATACGTGTTTTTTGACTTTGCGCACCCAGCTTTGTTCATTGACGCAGCATCCACGTAAATCTTAAAACAGCAATTCTATATTCACCACAGGTGAATTGAAAGGTTCTGTGACTTTTATAACCTAAGTGTGTTGCCTAAGATGTAGCACGTATCCATTTGACTGTTGTGGATGTTAATTTCAGCTTCTCCAGCCTTGTTTGGGTGTAATAAGGAAGGTGTTGTTGCTCTCCCATAGACTTTAATGGTAATCGCTCATAATCGATGCTCACTATCGAAAAACCTTATCGATAGCGGCCGACTATCGACTATCGCTCGATCTCGATAGCCAACGCAATCGCTCAATACTACAAGCCAGGTCCAGAATTTCATTTCTTACTTCTGGTAGGCAGAATGTATTTAATCCCCAACAAATAGTGGAACACTTCGCCCAATATTATAGATCCCTCAATAATCTCAAAGATGACCCCTCCCTTCCCTTAGTTAATTCTCAAACCACTCAAGCCTTCTTATCTAACTTACAGCTCACGACATTAACAGCAGACCAACTAGAGCTACTGAATGCCCCTATCACATTGCCTGAGCTGGAAACAGTAATTAATCAAGCAAAACTTAATAAATCACCGGGTCCGGACGGACTTAGCAATGAGTATTATAAACTTTTTTCCTCAGTCCTTTCCCCTCACATACTTGCCACTTTTAATTCTATTATGGTAGGTGGATTTCCCCCAGATGAAATGTTGTCAGCTACAATTGTAACCATCCCTAAGCCAGGGAAATCACAAGATTTAGTAACTAATTATAGGCCAATTTCTCTCCTTAACTGCGACATCAAGCTCTTTGCAAAAATTCTGGCTAACAGAATCAACACCGTACTTCTTTCTCTGCTCAACTTAGACCAGGTAGGATTTGTCGAGTCCCGCCAGACTAGAGACAGAATTAGGAGAGTATTAGATGTCTTGCAGTTAATTAAGAACGATAAAGTCCCGGCCGCCCTCCTTTCGTTAGATGGGGAAAAGGCCTTTGAACGCATAAATTGGCAATACATGCAGGACTCCTTAACCAAATTCGGCTTATCAGGTAAAATATTTCACACTATCCTATCACTTTACTCAGACCCCTCAGCTACAGTTTTCTCGTCAGGATTATTGTCCCAAACTTTTAAGATCACCAATGACATCCGACAAGGCTGCCCACTCTTTCCTCTCATCTTTGACATCTGTATTGAACCCCTAGCAGAGAAGATACGCCAATCCCCACATGTTGTAGGCATCCCGATAGGCTCCCACATCCATAAAGCCAGCTTGTATGCAGATGACATCCTGATCATGTGCAAAGACCCGGAATCTTCTATTCCGGCTCTCTTGGATATACTGAGTTCCTATTCCGGAATTTCCTTCTATAAGCTAAACATCTCTAAATCAACTATTCTTGCACTTAATTGCCCACACAGAGTCTGCTCGGCTCTGGCCAAATATGATTTTGAATGGTCAAAGTCATATATCATGTACTTGGGTATTAAAATCTACCCTGATCTTCATCAAACAATTGAGGCCAACTGGTCCAACCTGCACTTAGCTCATTCTAATGACATCAATAAATGGCAACAGACCCCCATATCCTGGGTAGCTGGAATCAATCTCGTTAAAATGATGCTCTTACCAAAATTTCTCTACATAGCTAGATCACTCCCTTTTATAATCCCAAACATGTTACTGAACAAACTTCAATCCCTACTTTAGTAGAACACGCTGGCCGGCATATAGCAGTGCGCACAGTACACGACACAATACTCCTTCAAGAAGCCGTGTAGACCTACTCTAAGACTTCTGCCATAAGAAGAAAGCTAACATAATTTAATGTCCTTCTACCATCTGAGAATGAGTTTCTAAATAAACTGACCTGTGACATCAGTTTTGCTTTCAGTGGTGCCTTACCGTTAAGTCTCTTAATAAAGTGTGAGATGAACTGGTCTACCTGACCAATATATGCTTCAATAATTTTAAGAGAGAGAACAAGTATCCATAACTTGGGAAAAAAACTATACAATATAGTATGATTCAAATAAAAAAAAATGTTTGGAGGTAGCAGAGTTTAGCTTGACCATGATATCACAGCTTTTTGTGTTTTCTGCTCTTAAGGTTGAGATCACATTCTGTGCCACGATATCATGGTGCATTATCTGTCAAGTTAAGATTTGCTACATCTGTTGTGCATTATTACTGTGTACTTTATCACCATTCTGCAAGACTTTTAATAAAGAAAAATGTATGTGTTTTAAACTTGAACATTTTCACCTATAAAATGTTCCCTCAAAAAGACTTCAAGAAGTATTACAGTCTGTAGTGTACATTCATAGACAGTATAAGAGGTATTAGATAATCAATGCATCTGCACACCTGACTTACTGTCAAATTTTGATAAATTACGATATTATTAGATGACATGTCTTACTCAGATAATAAAATGATTTCTCAAGATATTTTATCTTAATTTACTGTAGGGCTGTCACTGCTAACATTTATCTTTAGTAGTCATCAGACCGAGGTGAATCTTGATCAATACCATTTAATGCATAAATAACAGACTATTCCTTAAATAATCCTCATATCTTAGAATATTATAACTTTCGTACACATGTAGCAGTACTGCGTTTGTAAAGTTACGACTAATTTTTGTGCAGTGGGTGAGTTGTTATAATACAATTGTTTTTTATGTAATACTGTGGGAAAGGTATGAAAAAATGTTTCTGTTGCTGCAAAGGTTAAGTGAAAACTACGCCCATTCCAGAAATGCCAGATTTTTTTCTTTTAATGAAACTTGCAATCTAATTGGTAGACAGGACTAGAACCTGGGCTCCCAAAAGTCTCTGTACAGAATAAGGAGTGGGTCACATTTGTATGGCATTCTCAATTTATTTCAATGAGGGTTCTGAGCAGGATCAGACTGGCCCACAGGGGAACAGGGGGAACCCTTGGTGGGTCCCTGAGCATGGCAGACCTAGAGTTGATTTTTTAACTATATACACATACTTGGGAGAGGCAGGAATGCCAAGAAAGTGAGGCAAAAGCAAGAGGCAGAGTATAGTCGGCATGTACAGTCATTTACAGTAGCTGTAGGGTGGTCCTCAAAATAAACTCCACTGGTGGGCCCAGAAACAACTCAGTTGTTGGGCCTCTAGAATTAACTTCACCTATAGGCCCTTGGCACCCCAGTCAAACACTAGTTTTGAGTACAACTGAACATACCGCTTGAAACTTCCATAGAACAAAATGAAGAGCACCATACAAGTGCAACTTACTCTCTGTTCTGCACAGAGACTTTTGGGAGCATGTCCTCAATAAAGGTGGAACCCATACCTATCAAACACATATGGCATATCCTATTTTTATTCCATATTTGTATGAGTTTGGAATACCCCTTTAAAGGTAAATGGTTAGTGCACATTTTAGTTGTAATAATAACCCCTTTAGTTTGATGCTCTGTCCCAGTGATTACCACAAAAAATATTAAGTGCCTTAAAAATATAACTTTTAATAATGACCTAATAAAAATCTGACAAGCCATTTATACTAGATGAAAGTACAAAAAACACAAATAAATAACTCTCAGTCTCACCATAACCATGGAAGCAAGATAGCGAGTAGCTCACTGAAAAAATGGTTGGGAATACTATCCTGAGAGTTGGGCCATACGCCACCTCTCACCTCATGGCCATACATCACATATTTTGACTATTTGGAGACTGTTTCCTTAGGTCTTACAACTAGGCATCTGTTTATCAGGTTTGGTTGTTTTGGTCTCTGTTTATTTTTGGTTTAAGTTTCCTGAGGAGTGCTGAAAGTGTCACAGAAACATATGAGGACGGGATGTTGAGATTAAGTGACAGTGTGCGCAGTGTTTTGGATGGTGAAGGGATCGACCTTATTGGGGCAGGAGCCCTGTATATTAGACAATTAGGGTGTATGGCCAAGTAGGACCACATGACCTCTTTTTTCTATTTTTTGCTTATATACCACCTTGTTCAACTTTTTTGGAAGCAACTTGCTATCTTGCCTCCACAGTTATGGTAAGACTGAGAATTATTTATTGTACTTTCATCTAATATCACTGGTTTGTCAGATTATTATAAGCTCAGAATTAAAAGTTATATTTTAAATGCACTAAATATTTTTTGTGGAAATTTTCGGAATTATTAGGCCTCATTCACACGGCTTATTTGGGCACGGATTGGCGCCGTACTCCGCGCCGGATTTGCGCTGCAGTACGGCGCCAATCCGTCCCTGTCATTACAGAAATCCACTGCTCTCATAGAGAACAGTGGATTCCGTCGCTCCTCCCCGCTCGGCGAATCCACCGGGCGGGGAGAAACTGACATGCACAGTATTTATGGCGCGTACGCGCCGTAAACACTGCAGTGTCTATGGGGCCGGAGCGGCGCCCCTGCCGCTCTCCGGCCTCGCCCCCATCCCGCCCCTTATTCATGGCGGATCTGTGAGCTCAATACGGCTCACAAATCCGTCGGGAATAAGCCGTGTGAACACGGCCTTAATGTATTCTAGTTTGGACATTTTTCTCTTTTTTTGAGGATTGACACTGTCCCAATGATTAGTTGACTAGCTCTGTAGCAGGCTAGCAAAGAGAGGTCCTAGATGGTGCACCCCTATCTATGGTATGTATGCCCACACATCCCTTTGCAATTTGCAAGTATGCTAGTACATACTGTTGTGACTGTAAAAAGAAAAGAGTTATTAGGCTATGTCTAAAGAGCACCAGAAAAAGTTTGGATTTTTGCAGGTTTTAGTATTTTGGAACCGCTGAAAATCTGACCGTTTTGCATGCCCATAGACTTTACTCGAAAAACAACCTATAGTCTACACAGGTCGATTTTTTAAGCTCGTTTTCTGGCGCCTCCGGATTTAGCAACATGATGTATAATACGCCGGTGTTCTGTTGTCAGTTTGGAATACAATCAAATGTATGGGCCGACGGCAAAAAAACGAGAACCGACCACGGTTTTTGCAAATACAGTGACAAAAAACGCGGTCGTGCATTAGAAAAAAAACGGTTGACTTTCCGATGGTTTTTATCCGATGCTGTGTGGATCTAGCCTTAGAGTTAGGGACTCAGAAGATAAGACTTCTTTAAGGTGGCAGGTGGGCATACACAACTTGATCAAACTGAGCACTAAACACCTTAACTTTACTTTTTCATGTATGTCGCGTATGTACAAAGTCTTTCTAGGGTAGGAAACTCCTTTATGTAGTAATAATTCTTCTTGTACAGTAACTTCAGGTGAAAATATGCAGAAGACGGTTGACTGCCATCATTTTAATGCAGTTAACAAAGAGAACTGAAATTTATTAAAGCATTTTATTATGGAATACTTATTCACAGTTTTCTGCACAACGGCTTTTAAATGTACTCTATGAAGCATACCAAATGTATTACAGAGAAAACTAACTGTAACTTTTAAAGTATATGGCGTTTGGCTACAGACTACATATAAAGATAAAAAAAACATAAATTGCTACTTTGAGAGGATATAGTACAACTCACATATTTCAGCACATAGTTCCCAAGGATAAGTACTTTATTATCTTCAACACTGAATATCACCTGAACCCTATTGCCCTAAAGAACATTGTTTATTGGAGAAAATAAATACATTATATTTTCTATTATCAGGATAAAGACTTGTGTTTATTTTTCCTATCCCATAATTGCAGAACTCATACTTATTTAGCCTCATCCATCACAGTGATCAGAAAGATAACTATCATTATACCAAGATATTGTGGTCAGATGCCATTTCTAGACATTTGTTCCCCTATGTAGGAGAATGCTATCACATCCTACTGATTTATGAACAGGGTTTATTGAGTATTAACACTGGCAGCAACATTCACTGGAGCTTAATATTACTCAAATGACTATTTTTGTACACATAGGAAACTTCCATTATCTGTACAGTTGATTTTATGGATGATTTTCCCTATGTAATTTAAAGCTCATTTACTTTTATACATAATTCAGAACTGATAAAGTCTACATTATGTATCTTAGATAGTTTTTTTCTGAGAATTTTAAGTCTTCAATTTTGACATTAACTTTCATACAGTTTTAAAGAGGAGCTGTAGCTCCACATGAAACAATTCTGGAATATCTTTTCTTAGTTTTCAATGCAGTGGGGTTCTTCTTTTATTTGTCCTAGAAATCTATTAATAAGTCAGTTGGGTGTTGCTGATTTTGGGTGTGTCTCTGCACAGTCTGATATTGTCCAATCAGGGCTGACAGTGTATGCAGTGACACACCGTTTTTTTCAAGGGAAATGGTAATGACCAGTTGTAAATTTATTCACATATTTCTGGGAGAAATAAGAGAGGAACAGCACAACACAAAATTAAAAGAAAAGATGCTCCAGAATTGTTATTTTTTCTTGAACATAAATATTTACTAAAAAAGAAATGTCCCATAGAAAGTCAAAAGGGGAAAAAGCTTGTGTCCGTGAAACTTCGCTTTTCTGATGCAGTCTGGGCCGTTAAATCGACCCGACACGCATCTAAAATTTAGCATGATTTTATACGGGGGAATGGAAGAACGCGGGGTGTTCACACGAGTGATCGCCGCTGCATGTTTGCTTTGTGTCTGTCGGGTCCGTCTTTCAGATGCGATACAAGAATTGCATGTCACAAGATGCCGTGTGAACATACCCTAACAGTACAACTGTTGACTGTTATGGGATCATCTTGTTATAATGGCAACTATTAAGGGATGGGCTATATTAGGCAACAAGTGAGCAACCCATTTTTGAATTTTATCATTTGAAAGCGGGGAAAATACGAAATGAAAGGGATAAAGGGAAAAACAAATTTAAAAAATGCCAAGGGGCCTTGTTATTCACCCCCCTGCTAAATAATAAACCTGGGGGGAAAGAAATATATATATCTATTCAACAAGTAATCCATTTATTTATATAGAGCATTTTCTGGTACAGAAATACTAAATTTACCTTGCTTTTGGTGGGATCAGTAATTTCGACCAGTTTCTCAATGACAACTTGGATAATTTACAATTCACTTTTTTTTAATAATTCCTCCCACATGCCATTCTTGGACATCATGCTAGAAAACAATACGGAGAAATGTATGGTTATAACCAAAACATATAGAAAACCTAGCTCAGGCAATGCGTTACTTCACGCTATACGAAAGCACTAGCCGCTCCCATTGGGTAAAATTTATAATCAAAACGTACTGTTTAGCAGAAAGATTATAAAGAAGAAATCAGTTGTATTTCACAAAGACTAATCAATCGAGGTTATCCTGTCAGCAGCCTCAAAATTGCAGATGATAAGGAACGCAGAGAATTATTATATACATCTAAATTTAAAAATAATACTCAGGATACCAACATCTAATTTACTACACAATATAGCAATCAATACTATACAATTAAAAACATCATTAAAAATTATCTACCTATTCTTAATGTAGATCCTACACTCAGTCAGATACTTAAAAAAGGTTTAATTTTGTACCGAGATATGCCACTACAATTGGAAACATTGGGGGCCCATGTATAAACTGTCAGGTTTAAAAAAATTTACTTTGTTCCCATAGCAACCCCAAACAAAGAGTGCCCTTTTTTTTCATTTAGGGCTCTGGAAAAATGAAAGGGGAGCTCTGATTGGTTGCTATAGGCAGCAAAGTGAGTTTTAGACCTAGACAGTTTTCATACATGTGGCCCATTGTGCCACCTAGTTTACATACACAAATGCCAGAAACTACTTGTTTAAAAACCTTAGGTTGTTACAAGTGTGGCAACAGTAGATGTAGTCTTTGCAAGTACATACAGAAATCTGCAGTCTTCTCTTCTACTGGTACAGGGAAAGAATATACCATCAAAAAATTTATTAATTGTAGTACTAAATTTGTGGTGTATATGGCTCTATGTACAGACTGCCATCTCCAATACATCGGATGTACTACACGTCCATTATACCATGGAAAGGAACAATATTGACTGGGGACCATCCTTCTTTATGGTCAGTTTCAGTCACTAAACTTATTATAGATAAGCACAATAACAACACAGATTCTTTAAAGCAGTGTTTCTCAACTCCAGTCCTCAAGACCCACCAACAGGTCATGTTTCAGGATCTCCCACAGAATGCACTGACAATAATTACATCACCTGTGTCAGGACTCCCACAGAATGCACTGACAATAATTTTAACCCCCTGTGAAATACGAGGAAATCCTGAAAACTTTACCTGTTGGGGGGTCTTGAGGGCTGGGGTTGAAAACACTGTTTTTAAAATTTACAGGTATAGAGAGGGTACTACACCAATAGGGAGAGACTGGAGAAAATTTTTTGGACAGGGAAGCTATTTGGATTTTAAATTTAGACACACAATTCCCAAGAGGGTTTTAATTTAAAAACAGATGTTATACATCTATTGACTTTCCATTAACAACAAATAGCCTCCCTATTTGGTCAGACTGTCTAGGGTTAACTTTTCACACGTTAGGAGGGAGTAGTGTATTTATACCAACTTCCGCAAAAATTACTTGGGTTTTTTATGATTTAAAGGGGCCCCCGTAGACCCGAAACACGTTAACGATGATTGCTCTGGGAACTATTTTGATTTTTTATCGAAATTTTTTTTAAAATTATGGGCAAAGAAATTTTAAACTTTCTATCTGAGTGCTGGAGAAATCTGTTGTCCTCTGGATCAAGAGTGTGCACCTGTGGCCGGTGATAACACTCGTCACAGAGTTTAATAAGAACTAGAGAAAGGAGCGGGGAGCGAATTTCCCATTTTCCCCCTTTCTTTTAGTATTAAGAATTAAATATGAAGACAAAAATGCGGGGTAGGTGCAGCAGTATACACATTGGGTGACAGCTGCTAGTTACAGCTGGCACCTACCATCAGTGAATCGATTTGAAGAATATTTTAATCCTAGTCATCTAACTACTTAAATGCAGCATGCTACTAAGCTGCACCCCCAACCCCCTTTTGCCAAGCCACTTGCATTTCCTTGGGTCAGTAAAAGGGTTAAATGGATGGCCTCCCGTGGTAAGGACACCGCTCTAATCATGTACAGGTACTTTCATGTGTACTAAATATCCTCTAAGATTACATACACGCCTGTAATTCTGCATTAAGGGGTTAAAGTTAAAGGGATTGCCACTACCATAACAGATCCTACATCTGTCTGTTTTCTGGAATCCTCAGAGGCTGAAGGTGGGAGTAAGAAAAAGGGCATTAGTACAAACTGTTTATGAGTTCGAAACAGTTAATTGTTTATACCTTAGCCCCAGTGGGGATTGAGGGAGAATGATGTTGTGCCACCCCCTTACTCGTGTAGGGGAGAGCATAGTTACATAGTTAAAATTGTTGAAAAAAGACAAATGTTCATCAAGTTCCGCCAAGGGTGGGGAAGATTTGAATAAAGAAAAGGGTAGATATAATTTTTAATTTTTGTTGCCCCACTGATGCAGACTTTGAAAGCCAGGCATGAACCAATCTGCCGTTAAGGAAAATTTTATTCCTGATCTCAAAATTGCTATACTCACAGCATCCACATTGAAGCGCTGTACAGTTATGTACAGTGGGATATGAGTGGTACCAAGTGGGAAGGGGAGAAAGAAGCCATCTCATCTAAACTACCTTCATTGTGCCCTGTGCCCCACAGCTAAAATCCAGAGTAAATGACATGTGCAGCAAAGACAGATAGATGGGCTGGGAGTTACTCAGTAAGGTCCTGGTAGGTTGTCACAGGTATCTGGAGTTATGCTGACTGTAGTGCATCCTACAGCTGCTGGAAACGGCATGGGGAAGGATCCGATATGACCATCTAGGTGGTCCTAATTGGATACAAGCCTGGGTAATTAGAGACCAGGATAGTACTTCTTGGTCATGCTCTTCCAACTAATGTCAGACATTTCTAGCTATGTAACATGTTCCATTATATTTCTGGATGTTCCCAACTGCTTCAGGGACAACAATCAGCATCAGAGTCTAATAGTTTCATAGTAAGGGGGTAATATACACCAACCGGCCCACTTATTAGTACACCATGGGCAAGTAACGGGTTGGACCCCCTCTTGCCTTCTGAACAGCTCAATTCGTTCGTGGCATAGATTCAACAAGGTGTTTGCAACGATGCTCAATTGGAACCAAGGGCCCCAAAGAGTGCCAAGAAAATATCCCCACACCATGACACCAACACCACCAGCCAGAACCGTTTGATACAAGGCATATGGATCCCCATGCTTTCATTGATGTTGATGCCAAATTCTGACCCTACCATCCGAATGTCTCAGCAGAAATCGAGACTCATCAGACAGCACACGTTTTTCCAATCTTCTACTTACCCAATTTCGATGATCTTGGGCAAATTTGAGCCCTCAGTTCCTGTTCTTAGCTGAAAGTAGTGTCACCTCGGTGTGTATTCTGCTGCTGTACCCATCTGCCCTTCAACGTTCGCCGTACTGTGCATTCAGTAGATCTCTTCCTCCTACACTTGTTGTAACGGGTGGCTATTTGAGTCACTGTTGCCTTTCTATCATCTCGAACCAGCCAGCCAATTCTCCTTTGACCTCTGCATCAACAAAGGCATTTCACCCAACAGGACTGCCGCTCACTGGATGTTTTTTCTTTTTTCGGACCATTCTCTGTAAACCCTAGAGATGGTTTGTGCGTGAAAATCCCAGGAGGATCAGTCAGTTTCTGAAATACACAGACCACCCTTCTGCACCAACACCATGCCACTATCAAAGGCACTCAAAATCACTATCAACCCCATACTGATGCCCCCTCGGTTTAACTGCAGAGATTGTCTTGACCATGTCCTACATGCCTAAATGCACATATGAGTTGCCGCCATGTGATTGGCTGATTAGAAATTAAGTGTTAACGAGCAGTTGGACAAGTGTACCTAATAAAGTGGCCGGTGAGTGTATAATTAAATGACAATTTATTTTTCACTTGATAGATGTACTGTATATTAACAGATCAATATTTTTTTAATAGTGCAGTTGGTTTATTAGGTTTTTGAAATAGCATTCACAAAACATGACAATTTTTTGGGCCACAGTCACAGCTCAATGGCTGGACTACACTGAACCCAGTAGCAGACATCTCTGGCCCACATGCTACCTGGGAAAAATTAAAAGGTGCAGCTAATTGCTGAGCAGCAGCTCACAATCCCACCGCTAGGGGAACCAATTTAGATGAAGAAAAAACGGCACATTAACTTAATACCTGTTCCACTGACCAGCATGCAGAAAAGCCACAGTATAATTCATGGTGAAGAATACACGAAAACAAAAAATGCCAATAAAACAGAACCACATATACCCTCAATGCATGAGGGGGGGGGGGGGGTTTGTTGGTACTACAATTGCATATAAATAAGGTGATATTAGTTGGTTTTAGTTTTGTACAGGGGTCCCCAGGTACGCAAGCGCTCGCAACCATGCAACGTCCTCATGCTGCTGAGTCCTTTCACAGAACAATTTACAAAAAAACTCATACAAAGAAATGAAGACATACTCAAAAACATGACAATTTTTTTGGCCCACATTCTCTCATAGCTCAATGGCTTGACTAGACCAGAAACTCAGTACTCAAGACATGCTCTGCCTATATGCTACCTGGAAAAATTAACAGGTGCAGCTAATTTGCGAAGCAGCAGCTCACACAACAACCTTCCGGCCCTCATCTACTATGGGTGAACAATTAGATGATAAAAAACTGCACATTAACTTAATACCTGCTCACACCACCATGCAAAAAGCCACAGTTAATGCATGGGAGATTCACAAATGCAAAAATAACCATTAAAACAACCTCCTCCAGTACCTCAATGATGAGGGGGTGGTTGGTGAGGTACGCAATACAGATTGCATATAAATAAGGCAATACAGAAGTGGTGCTAAAAATACAGACATCGTGTGTTCATACCATGCTCGCTTACAACAAATAGATCAGACAACCATTAATATTAGATTAGGTCCGTCTTGCCCAGCACTTTCTGGGTCTCCAACAACAAAACACCAGGCGACCCTCGCTTTCCAACAAATTCTTGGCAATAAAAAAATATACACTACTCTCAGGAAAAATGATACACATAAGAGAGGTACTAGTTTATGACGGGGGACCCGATACACAAGCTCGCAACCGACACCGAAATAGCATTTACTATTAAGCAGGTAGGAATTAAAGCTATTTTTGACATATTAAAAAATGTATTATATTACTATTTTAGGCAAACACGTTCGTGATTAAGTCTTAAGATGCTTTCCGATCACTTAAATAGTAATTTAACATAATTTATGCCATCATTTTCTGATGGCAACTGCCAAAACCCTCACCAATCCTGAACATTCTGAAGCCCAAATGCCAAGACCATCACCAATCCTGCGAATTATGAAGCCCAAATGCCAAGACCCTTGCCAGTTCTGCGAATTCTGAAGCCCAAATGCCAAGACCATTGGCAGTCCTGAGAATTCTGAAGCCCAAATGCCAAGACCCTCACCAATGCTGAGAACTCTGAAGCCCAAATGTAAAGACTCTCACCAATCTTGAGAATTCTGAGGCCCAAATACCAAGACCCTCACCAATCCATAGAATCCTGAGATTCAAATGACAAGACCCTCGCCAACCTTTAGAATGAAGGGGCTGCACTGCAGGATTAGTGCTGTGGCCCTTCACAATTCTTCCCTATCAAAAGTTCATACGAATGGGGCTATACTGTATCTCTCTGTGCAGCCAGTGACCTGGAGCAATGCTGTGCAAGGAATATCATAGAAGGGGCTGCATAGCTATTCCAGTATAGCCCTTCGATTCCCTGCAGCAAATTTTCTCGAACAGAAAGTGATGGCATATCCTTGGGTTATGCTGTCATGTTCTGTGATGGGAAAACTCCTTTAACGCTTGTGCATGATATGTCTAATGTAGAAGTAAATAGTGTTAAGAATGTCAGAAATCACAGAAGCAAATACAGGCTGGTATTCATGTTGATGCTTTTGATCTGCACAGTATATTTATTGTGTACCTCGTCCTACTTTTTCTCTAGTTTTACATTAGTCAATATCTTGTACAGCACTGTCATTTGAATCATACTGAAGCACAGCAATCCCAAAAACCCTTCAGGGTAAAACCATGCAAGTTTAATTTATGCATGTGGTTAAGGTTGTACAAAAATCCTACCTCTCTTATTTACAATGAGTATATTGTTAAAGACATTTCATTGCAATTGTGTCAGTCGGAGCACTGCTCATATTCATCACTATAAGCTTTTCCAATTTCATCAAAACATGCCAGGGGCAAATATGTGAAGGACAGGATGTCATTACTTATGATCTACATCTCATCAAACAGGCAGATGGGGAAGATAAATTCAATAATAGATGGGTGTCACACAGTAGGGTCCACGAGCATGTTGAATTTTCATATCACCCAGTTTATGATACAATATCCATATAGTATTTAATATGTGTAAAAGTGAAACTAGAACAGTTGAGATATCTGCATATTCATACACTGTGACAAGCAAATACAGCTAAATGAGCATATAGTATCTAGGTCACTGTCATGGGTAGAAAAAAAGAAGCCACTTACAGCAGCTAAAATATTGGGAAAAAGGTCCAATGAAAATTCATAAATCAAGACTACTGATTTCATGAATACTGAACTACGTTCATTTGTATTGTTGTCAGAGCTGTCAGTTTAAATCCATTGCACTTGAAATATCCCAGCGGTCACACTTGGCTCACCTGAGAATGACTACTCCCTGGAGAAACCCTGTTTGCGCTGACAGCGGGGTATAAAAAGTGTAATGAGAAAGAAAGGTAGGGACTAGGGTATAATGTGCTGAAAACAAATAGACTTGGAAACTCAAGTGACATACATGACGGTGATTTTAAAGACTACTGTTATTATTTGATCACTAACAAGTCAAAACCATACTACCATCTTTATGAACAAGGCTATACAAATGCATGTTTTAACATTAAAGGCTATCAACAGTGGTTTAACATGGGGAACTACCACTGCCCAGCAGCCTTGTAGCGCCTTTACTACAGTATGCTACACAACAAAGTCTACATGTATGCGGTTGTGTCAGGTAAATAGAGCTGATCTGTGCCTGAGCTGCAGTACCGGACACAGCCACATATATGGGAGTGGTGCTTAGTCAGATACTAAACTGAAGGAGCTGGAGGAATCCAGCAAATAACTTGGACCCTGCTTTCTGTTGAGTAGAAGTAAGACCCTTATTGATCACATATTAACCCCTTACCGCCGGAGCCAGTTTTGGCCTCTCTGACAGAGCCCATTTTTGAAATCTTTCATGCTTTCCACTTTATGTGAGAATAACTTTTGACGAACTTAACCTATCCGATGTGATTTACAGAGATTGTTTTTCATCGTGACACATTGTGTTTTTAAGATCAGTAAGAAATTTTGGTCCAAAAAATGATTTTTATATTGTGAAAAATAATCAAATTATGGTGAAAAATTTGAAAAATTTACCAATTATCTTTCACACTTCATAAATTTCTGCATGTAAGACAAAAGTTATTCCACTCAAATAGATTTTAATAACTAAGCATCTACCATATGTGTCTGCTGTAGTTTGCATAATTTTTTTTAAATGTCTTTTTTTTTTGTTACGACATTAGGGGGCTTATAAAATTTAGTAGTAATTTTCAAATTTTCAAGAAAAAATTTGTCAATTTAACATATTTTTTTAGGAGCCCAGTCCATGTTCTAACGTGAGACTTTGATTGACCTGTATGTTAGATACCCCTCCATAGGGGGGGGGGGGGGGGGGGGGGGGGGGGGGGGTGATCATAAATGACCTCATCTAAATGAAACAACTACCCCCCTTAAAGTATTCCAAAACAGCATTTAGAAAGTGTTATTAACCCCATTAGGTTTTCACAGAAAAATAAAGCATCAGTGGAAGTGAGAAATTTCAAAATTTCACTTTTTTTTTGCAGACATTTTCAATATTTATGCATTAGTGACAAGAAATGACGAGAAAATGTGATCAGCGGAAATGCACAAATTATATTTGATTCCCCAGATTTCCTGCCGTTTTCAAGATATCCCATATGTGGCCCTAGTGCATTAATTGGCCTCAACCACAAGCCCACAGAATAGGAGTTAGAGCACCTACTGGACTCTGGGGCCTTCATTACATTAACGATTTATTTAGGGGCCTTCAGTTTTGGAATCCCTAGAGGTTCCAAAACTAACTATAATACCCCTAGAAAGACCCCATAGTGGAACTACACCCCTTACGGTAATATATCCAGATTGTATGAGTATATCTACCTCCACAGGCGTTTTCACATAATTTTTTTAGCGTTCGGCTCTGTAAATAAAACAAATATATTTTTTTCCAATAATCTGCAATTTTAGCTGAAAATCGTTTAATATTTACAAGGAATCCTTGGAAAAATCGCCCCAAACTTGTGTTACGCAATTTTCTTTCCAAGTTCGGCAAATACCTCACATGTGGGTGTAAAACTTCTAGTTTGTGGCGCATGGCAAGGGGGTACAAGGAGGGAGTGCTATTTGGCTTTTTGGCGCACCAGATATTGGTGGTGGCTATGAATCGCATCTCTCAAAGCCCCCAAAGTAACGAAAACATGTGAAACCTTCTCAGAAGTTGCTGCTCTCCATTTTGGATTCAACGCCCCTCATGGTCTCACCTAAGGGTGTAAAATGCATTTTGGGCGCACAGGTGTTCCGAGTTTGTTTTAGCATGGGTCATGGAAATGGAGGGGGGAAAGCGCAGTTCCGCCTTTGTTTTTGGGCTTCATTTTTTACAGATTCGCGCATACGGGATAAATGACGGATAACTTTACTATGGGGTTCGGTACAGATTTCATGATATAAATATATATATAGTTGTTTTTTTATGTTTAATTACTTTTACACAATAGAAGTCGAGTTTAATAAAAAGTTGCGTTTTTAAGTTGTCCGTATTCTGACAGCCATAGCTTTCTTAATTTTTCCATATGGAGCTGCTTGTGGGCATGTTTTTTTTACGAGATGAGTTGATCTGATTTTTATTGAATACCATTACGGGGGTCATACATCTTGATCACTTTTTTATTAAGGTTTTTGAGATGAATGCATTATTGTACAAAAATACAGCAATCCTGGTAGTCTCGTTTTTTTATTTTATTTTTTACAGCGGTCCACTGTGCCGTATAAAGTTGTAATGCTAGTTTTACTCAGTCAGTTGATACGATTTACAGTCGATACCACATTTTAATATTTTTTTAATGTTTTACTGCTTTTACACAATAAAAACACTTTTATTTGATAAGGAAACAACACGTTTTTGTATCAACGCCAAGTTCCCACCCACCCCCACCCCCCTTTTGAAAATAAAAAAAGAGCCATAACGTTTTTATTTTTCTGTTTATGGAGCTGTATTAGGACTTTTTTTTTTTTTTTGCGGGATGAGTTGACGTTATTATAGTAATTATTTTTAGGGGGGGACAAGAACTTTATGATCGCTTTTAAATCTTGTTTTTTCTGGAATGGCATGGTTTGAAGAAAATACTGGCATATCCTACAGTGTTTTTTTTATTTTTATTTTTAATAGCGTCACCGTGCAGTATCCTGAACACAAGTTAGTTTTTTACTCTGTGGGTTTGAGAGACGATTCGCTGATTCCCCAAATATCTCTATGTAAGTTTTTTTATTTGAAAGCACAATTTTATATTTTGAAACAAAAAGTGTTTTTATTGTGTAAAACAATATAGCATCGCTATCTTCTAATAGCCAGAACTTTTTACTTTTTCGTATACAGAGCTGTAGTAAGCGACTTTTTTTATTTGCGGGATGACAACTGACGTATGTAATTGGCATCCACTTTGATGTTTGGATATGAGTTTTTTGATTACTTATTTTACTCCATTTTTATGTGCTCGGATGAACAAAAATCGCTATTCTGTGACTGTTTTATTTTGGGGTTTTTTGTTTACTTACGGCGTTCACCGTACGGGTTAATTTACATGACAATATTTTATAGGGTGGGTCGCTAGACGCACAGCGCGATACAAATATGTGTACTTTATTTTATTTTTGATCTTTTTTAGGGCGATTGGCGTTTTCTGTAAAGGGGAAAAGGCGATGTCGTGTTTTTATTTTATTTTTTTGTTTGTGTGGTACTTTTTTACACTTTTTTTTTAACGTTTTTCATACTTTTTACACTTTCCCCCAGGGAAATTGCATGAACGATCGTCAAAACATTCATGCAATAGGAAATCACATACAGCTTATAGCTTACCGGTCTCCATGGAACTGTCTGTCACCTCCCCACAATCATTGGGGGCATCTTTACGTCACCGACAACCCGAGCTGTCATTCAGCGTCCGGGCTGTCTGGTAGGGCCCGGGTAACGGCGCTCCAGCGCCATTACTCCCGAGTTTACGGGCCAGGACTCACTCCTCCGCCCGCAGCCGCGATGGCGCGACCACGATGTCGCGACATCGGGGGGGGGTTTAAACCCCCCCCCGGCCGGACGCACCCGCCGTGGGGGGGTGCGGCATGATGCCAGCGGGAATATACCGCGTTTCATGCCGCGATCTTGCGCGCAAATTTCCCCCTTTGACGCGCAAGATCACCTTGACGTACTCTACGGGAATTTGGGAACCCCTACCCAATTGCCGTATGAGACGGCAAATGTCGGTAAGGGGTTAAAGGCTTATAAAACAAATACAATTTGTATAGCACAAAACTAGGGCAAAAGTAGTTGTCCAGGTAATAGAAATATCACATAACATGCTAGTGCAGGCCAATAAAATGAAATATAGTCGCCTCCCTCTGCTCCTCCATTCCAGTGATGGCTCTCCCCAGTCTATTAAACTTTGTTCTTGGTCTGAAGGCTGCAGCAGTCACATGTCTCTGCTTACATCACAGTTTGGAGCTGTTCAATTTCAAAACGGTGATGTAAATTTGAGGCACGTAGCCATTGCAGTGGTGATGTGTTGTTTGGAAAAAAACAAATATTAACTGAAGACTGAGGAGAGCTGATGATGGAATGGAGGACCGGAGGGAGATGAGTATAGTTTTTTTATGCACATATATAACACTGGGGAAAGCTCATCTTGATGCATTAAAAGTTGGAACCAGTTTTGAGTATGTTTGAGTTGCTGATTTTTGAAAATGGCACCCGTTTTCCCCTATCAGTCTTAGTTTTGGAGATCTGGCATCGTCACCTTACCAAGTATATGCTGTTGAAAGTAGTGGTCACTCAATATTGTACTAATGAAATGTTGGAAATTCATGTGAAACAGAAAATACATAAATCTTCAAACATTTAAAGAATGCATACAGAAACATGAATGTACATGAGCAAATTCAATTCTATTCATCTGCACTACATATTTATAAAGAAATTAATCATAGGAACAATATAGAATCATGTAATCAACGTCTCATAAACTAGAGCAGCTAGAGCAAAATGGATAGGATTTTCGAACTCAGCAGCACTCAAATACCTAGAATAAGATTAAAATTTCTATGCACCCAAAAAATGATTTTGTTCCCCAGCATAATCATATTACCGCTGCTGCGATTCCTAAATAAACTGAAGCCCATTAGTCCTAAAGGCTGACTAGAAAAGTCCAGAGACGAAGTGATGAAATGGGGAGAGAGACTCGAGCTACCAAGCAATAGCTAAATGAAGTCTCCAGAGTATTGGTTTTAGCTGGATTTTCTTATGTATGTCTGTACAATGCGTGGTATGCCTAAAAAAATAGAAAGGAACAAAACTAGTGTAGACAACCTGAGCTTAAATGATCCAAGAAAATCCGTTATTTGGATACTCAGAAAGCAGTGTGTAAATAGACATCATAAAATCAATTAGATCATCAGTTCATCTGTGGAACGTCCAACCCTTTGTTCCCTCTCAGCTTTTTTCAGGGCATTGAAAGAAGAGCGTAACCCAGGGTTGGACGTTCCACAGACGAACTATTGTTGTAATTGATTTTATGATGTCTATTTACATTCCTTTTGTGAGTATATAAAGAATTTTGTTGGATCATTTAAGTTGAGGTTGTCTGCACTATTTTTGTGCCTTTCTATTATTTTAGGCATACCGAGCATTGTACAGGAATAAATAATAAAATCCAGCAAACAACGACACTCTGGAGACTTCATTTAACCATTGTGTAGCAGCCGGAGACTCTCTCCCCATTTCGTTATTTTTTTTTCCTATATTGGCCTGCGCTAGCATATTATTTAATTTTCGGATGACCTGCACTTTTTTGCTGTTAGTTTGCAGTACTTGTATGTATAATATTATAATTGCCACATGTGGAATGACATTCAACATCAACAATGAAACTAACATTGAACAGAACGCATACTGCAATATTGTATGAGCAATTGTACATTTAAACCAGAAATATCTTTCCTATCCAATATTTATTACACAGCATTGCAGCAAAAGTCTGCTTTACTTTTAAAATGATCTGTATCTCTCATTCTCTATTTATGTAGCCATCTATTTCTCTGCGGGCTACAGTAATTCAAGTCTCGTCCTGTTCTGACCCATATTGAAAATGAATGATGTGTGCAGCCTGCAAGTGAATGAAGCTAATAAATGGCACAGAGCACTCCTTTTTAATACTACATTAGAAACTTAAATTATGAACTGAGAAGCATCTACTATAACGTTTTTAAGTGAATCATTGGAGGATTTGCTTTAAAATGCTTTGTGATAAATTGTGCACTCATGTCATATTAAATTAATCACTGATGTATGTTGGTCAAGAATATTTAACTTAATGATAATTTGGTAATTATAATGCTTAGAGGCTAATTATTGACCCATCCACTGCTCTTTATACAGTCACATCATAATAAAATGAATAAAAAAGCGACTATTGATTGACAGGACTTGAAACTTTGGTAAATATATATATATAATTATCCTCAGCATCATATCATCATGTCTTAATATATCTTCATATTCAACATGATTAATAGTGTGGTCAATTACAGAGGTTTTATAAGCTTACTGATTATGTTCATAAATTTCCATCCAACAAAATAGGCATTTCCTTACAGGTAGAAAGGAACTTTAAATGTTGAAAATTTGCTCAGATTCCAGTATAAGGATTGGGATGATATATGTAGGTGGTGGAAAGTCAAACAAACAGGCAAATGTCCAAATTCCCTGCTGCATGGGTAGTGAGCAAAAGCCTGCTGTAAATACACATTCATAAAGCTTGCTTTGCTCCAGTAGGCTTTGAATAACTGTCGTTTAATGTCTCACTGCAATCTATCTTGTTGTTTGAAGTGAAATAAAAGTTACCAGTCGCACAAATGCACTTACATAGTAGATTTAACATAATTGCTTTGGATGGAGTTTTGAGGCTTTCAGTTGCCAAAGCATTTTGCATAACAATGTCCCTAAAACAAATTCTTTTAGATTAGCTACATTTTAAGATGTATGGATTTTGCAAACAGAACTGTGAAACATTATAGTCAAAGAAAAACATAAAAAATATACCTATTCTATCAACAAGAAATGAACTAATAAGAGAGTGATTGATATGATTTACTTAATAATGAACTATATTGTTGTTGGTTATAATTTGTTCTACACATACGTATATTAGGAAATTACACTGGATTATTCATTACACCTGTACTCATGTGCAGTAATACAACATTGCAGTTTAATTTAAAGGGGTTATTTCACTACAAAGATTAGTTTTCAGCATGTACGGTGAATAAAAATGTTATCAAAATATATTGCTTTGATTATTTTGCTTTGTTCAGGAGATAAGATAGATGTTATCAGCTCCGAGTGCACACAGGTTTCTCTAGGTTACCAGCTTGCTCTCCTCTTCTCTCTTTACTGTTTCTGATCTGATAGCAGGGAGTAATGTCACCACAGGACAGCACACAGAACTCTGGCAGAACAGAGTGTGTTTCCCAAAGTAAACAAAAGTAATTAGTCTCCCTTTTTCTGTTAGAGCTCTGGAGCTCTCTGTACTTATAGATAAACATCTCCTGCTCTCATGTCAGTGCTTTTAGTTGAACTATGAATACAGAGCTAATATGATAATCACTACTATGGAACCTCGCACAGCCTGACCAGGAAGAGACAGGATGCATAAGTGTAAAGCTGCTTTTGGCTCTGTGAAACAGCGTGGCGAGACAACCCCTTTAATTATGGACACATTCTTAATCTATATTTGATTATTTATGTATTGACTGATAAGAATCTTTACATACTATATATACTTGTAAATGGCAATTGACACATTGCTAGCAAGAAACCCAATGTAATACGGCTGAAATATGGCGTTTGCACATATTTGCAAATTGAAAAATTCCCTATTTTAAAGTTTAGGTACTGCTGCTTTTTACACAAGATGTACCATAAAAATAATGGATAGGTTTCAGACTCCAATGAGGAATCAAGATCTCTCAGCCATATTAGGTATTTGCAGTTTAAGTGCATTAAAGGTCTCAGACAGGGAATAGCCCTTTAAGATTTACTGCAGCCCGTGGGAGAGATACAATAGGACAATAAATGTTGTGTACCCATCTTTATTGAACAGTTTTCAAAGAAAAAAAGGGATACATAGTACAACGATCAAATAAGCTTACATAGAAGGATGTGTGGACAAAGAATGAAATACAAATCTTGAAACTAGCAGAGAAAGTATCACAGGTAAAAAAAAAGGGGAAACAAACATTTTGTAATGTAGAGAATAAAAATGTTAGCTAAATTAATAAAGGAGTAAATCTAATCAGGCAACAAACTGTGACTCTTCCCAGACCACAAAGTCGAAAGAGTGTAATCTATCTATCTATCTATCTATCTATCTATCTATCTATCTATCTATCTATCTATCTATCTATCTATCGTTATCTTATCTCTTTCACTTACACATATACAGTATATATGTATCCATATGTTTGTCTAGTTTTAAAACCTACTCAAGTCAACAATGACACTTGAACATCAATAATTTGTTTATGGAAATAATAATAGGTTAATTTACATACTTTATCAGTTACAAAGTAAATTTACAGTGTACTTTATTATTGAAGAAAAACACTTAACAGATGTACCAGTTATCACCAGTCCAATACTGGTTTGAATATTGTGTGACTGTTAGATATACTGAACAATTCAGTCAGTCTATATTGAGCCCAGTGTGTCTGTGCGTGACTTTTAGATGTGTAACTCAATGAGCAATTCTGTAGGGAGAACGGTCTCCGTTTTTACAGCGATTGTGTCATATATCTTCTCAGTACTTGCACTTAAACTTTTATTAAAGTACTTTGTTACATATATAGTAGTGAAGGTGCTACAGATAAAACTTCCAATACAAGAAAACTAAGCCAATATGTGTTATGTTTATTAAAAAAATGTACTGTGGAAAAATATATATATAGCTATGAGCGTTATTGTACTAGTTCATGCACACAATTACCTAGTAATGTGACATACTAGTAATTGCTTTCATTGAAATGTTCACATTATGAACTTATTTATTAGAAATAATATTAAAAGGTCATTGCTCTGAACCTGAGAAGGGCTCATGGTCTGATCTGCTGTGAACAAAGGCACCTGAAACTTGCAGTCAAAGCACTTTTATCCACAATTATGATGTCAATGTATCAAGTATGAAAAATGAGATTTCATAATCCCCTTAGTAAACACATTATCCTACACAGACCAAATAAAACAATTGTCATGAATTCCTTATTAGTGCACTAGACCCTATGTGCTAAGGTGAACATCATTAAAATGAAGAGGGTTCATAGTAACATAATAAGAAATCTTGGAAAAGATACAAGCATAGGATCGAACCCACTTTTCACGTTTATCCAGATCAAGAAAAAAAAAAACAATTTAACAGTTGGAAACTTCCTCATACAAATTAGGAAATAACAAATCTCTATAATTGTTAGATTAGCAGTTTTAGTAAATCAGTGAAAACATTTGTAACCTTTGATACATTTTCGCATTAATCTTCCTTACATTTATCTCAGTAAGCCTTGGCAATTGGTCAGATCTCAAATGGATAACATTTAGAACAAAGAAATCCAAAATAGGTTCTATGGAACATTTCAAATTGGATCTATTAACTCTATGGTACTCATCTCAACACTTTATAAACATCCATATGAGGAAAAGCATATAAAGAAGTAGGGCACTGTGTGCAAATAGCACATGCAGCTCATCAAGCCCATTTGAAGAAGTAATGAAGAGGACTCATATTATTAGTTTAGAGACTAGGGTTGCTCAAAGCACTTTGTTTCAAACGCATCTATGGGGAATGAAAGAACAAGTATATAGGTGCTTCTTATTGACCAAGCAGAATAAAAGGTAGATCACTATTTGCATTTGGTCAAAAAATTGAATTGTTTTACATAAATAATACATAAATTCTAACTAATCTGTGTTAATGAAATAGCCTGGAATTAGAGTAGCTGTCTTAAAATAAGTCACTATACACTTTATATAGATGCATGTTTTAAATGAAACAGACTGAGAAAGTCTATGGTCTGCATCCTTAAAGGGGTTTTATTGTTACAAAGATAATGTCTCAGATTATGGGGACAGTAAAAATAAGCACTTTTGTAATTGGGTTGCATTACCTCTGTCACTTGGTTTAGCAGATATGAGCTTCTCTGTAAATTTGTGTTCTATTTTTGCTGTTGCTGGTCAGACACGCACCCTGTACGTTTCTGGCCCCCTAGACACGCCCCCTGCACGGTTATTGGCTGGCTGACATTTCATTCAGCCTGTTGGGATACGCCCCTAGACAGAAAACGCCCCTGCCACGCCCCCTGCGCTGTGATTGGCTGCCTGCACACTCTGTGTTTACTCCCCTCTGAGCTGTTAAAATCGATAGTGAAACCGAGGTCTGCTGGTTCTATATACATCTCAGCTCTAGGGTGAAGGATCAGGGCAATTACTGCCTGTTCAAAGGGCTTTTGCCAAGAGGTTAATTCACCTCCTCACAGGTCCAGTCCTTAAGCTGCTACTCTGAAAAGAGGGCGTTCTGTTCCTCAGATCTAATGCAAGCTCCGCCTCCTTATAATTTTCTTTTATAAATTGTACACATACGTAAAGATATGAAAATATATGTGTAGACATCTATAATTTTATTTATATACACACACAAAGCTCCCCTATATAGTGTCCCGTCCTCACAGTCACACCAAGCACTGCCAACATATGTGATACAATTCATATACTCTGAGGGATGAGACATGATGTAGGGGAGCTATGTATGTGTATATATATCATTATAGAGATTGACATATATATTTTAGGTCTCTCTACATATGTGTAGAATTTAGGTGGGGGGGGGGGGAATACTCTGTGAGGTACTAGAACTCCAAACCCCTTCCTTGTAAAGCCAAAGCTCTACCAATGCACTACCAGCCCAATCTAGTTATAGAGTGAGCAGGGTCTTCTCTCAAAGCTGATTGCTTTTCCCCCCATTATTTTCACTCACATGTCACTGACAGCAAGCAGAGATCTTTACTTGAAGCTGACATTTGTCCTTGTAGTTGAGTAAAGATCTCTGCCTGTTGTCATTACAATTTGGGTGAACACCACTAGAAGTAAAAACTGCTGGCTTTGAGTGTAATTTGTGTGTAAACTAGGAGATATAAAAGGTGCTTGCTGGAGCCTGAAGGCTGCAGATATAAGCATGCAGGAGGTTAAAGAAGTGTTATATCCAGACAACCTTCTGCTACTACTGCCTAACCCAGAATGATGATGTCACAGTTCTTCAGTGAGGAGAGACACGCCTCCTGGGAGGAGAGACACACCTGCTGAGAGGAGAGACTCACCCCTGGATTTCAAACTCAATCTGAGAGAATTAGCAGAACAGCACAAACAGCTCAAACGATAAAACTCCTTTAACCATTTTTTATTGACTGATATTGTAGATTGCCTGGAATTACTGTCATCTTAAATGGCCTAATATACAGTAAATAGGGGTTATCTCAGCAGCATAGCATTGAAGGGTCAGTACTAGCAGTAGAACCTGGAACCAAAGCACTTGGTGGGTCCAACAGCCATGTTTTGTGTTTATTACTTGTTTTGTGTTTATTATCTTTGTACTGTAGTATTGCGGAGTGCTTCATCTTTGTATTTTGATATCACCTCTGCAAAGTGACACCACTACCACTACAATCCTTAGTTATATAGTCAAGAACATTCTATGTTTAATATAAATGATCTGTGACATTACCTGTGTTGTGTTACATTACTGTGTGCATTCCAAAAACAGAAAAACAGAACAATATGAATGTCCAGAAAAATATGTTCTAACCCAGGAAGTGCAAGACTGCATTCTTTGCATGTCAGTCAAATAATATGAAAGATGTCAGCCTCACTACAAAGTGTAGATTGTTGTCTTAAAGTATGTTAATATAACAACCAGCTACATTTTAGCTCTTAAAACAAGAAAAAACCCTGATGTGATAAGAGTCAATATGTAGCTGGCCATTAGACAAACCTTTTGTAAAAGAAAATCTGCTTTTGATAATAGCATTCTCTATATTTTATTTACCTATATAGCACTATCCTGTTCCATATTACTGTACAAAGACTGTCATTATTTACATTGGCCTCTGCCTCTATTAGGTCATGTCCCCACTGCACGGGTTTTCAGCCGTTTTTCAGCCGGTTTGCGGTTTTCCAGACTGCCTGAAAAACCGGCCGAAAATGAGCACAATTGTGCTCCATGGAAAACCCGTGCAGCAGTCCCCACTGCACGGGTTTTCCGTCGGGCGGTTTTGCCGCTGGTGGTCCGGCGGCAAAACATTGAGCAAGCACCATCTTCCGTCTGGTTTTCGGACGGAATCTGTGCTTCTCAACGTGAAGGGGGAGGACTTTTCTCCGCACATCACGAAGAAAAGCCGTCCCCCCCGCGGCCGTGGGGACGGGCGCAAAACAGGACAAATACCGGCCGGTATTTGTCCTATGCCGTGGGGATGCGCCCTTAGGGCTCTTGGTCTAAATTCCAGATTAACCTATCCACTTGCAGAAGGAACCTGGAATCTACCCACACAAGCACTGGGGAGAACATAGAAACTTGGAGATGTTATGCTTAGTGAGATTTGAACCTACGTACCCAGGGCTGTTAGGCTATCATGCTAACCACTAAATCATTGTGCTGTTGGCTTATTGTGAGTGTTATTCTTACACTGTGACATTACTATATCTTATAAATTCACAATGTTTATTATCCATATATTGTAAAATCACTGTTTGCATCATTCATTGACAGTTATATATATCATTCTGACTGTTCTACCTGTGCTGTTACTTAACTTTGGTCATTAGTCCTGTGCTGGAACATCACCTGTGCAGAGATGAGTTTAAAATCTCTGTATGGTTAAATCACTGTATTTATTACCAGGACTACACTGTATTTACTATCACTGTGATTCATTTTTACATTATTTGTGATCTGTGACATAATGATAAGAATATTTCTCATGCAGTGACATCACTATGGGCCTTATGTATGAAAACCATAGCAACCAATCAAAGATTAGCTTTCATTCTTCCAGAGCACTATATGAAATGAAAGTGATGTCACTGCATAGTTTTTATACATAAAGTCCTATGTGTTGTTCAGAAGCATTATTTAGGAAGTGCTGAAGTTACATCTTTATCTGGGAACTTTCTATACTTGTGCTTTGCAGACCATCCCTTCCATCTGATTTTCAAAGACATCTATGAAAACGTGCTCCAGACACAGTTGGTGACTTCGGAGTTTCCTACTCAGATGTCTTTAAACTTCATATGTTTTCAGGGCCCTACCTGTTTTTATCCAAACTTCCCCAAACTTTCTATCTTGACTGCTATGTCCTACCAACTCAGTGCTCATGGCTTCCCTAATTATATAATTTACTGTGTTGTCTATTGCTCCTAAATCATGTTGGCATAACTATAATAAACTCTAAAAAAGTGGAAGACACCTGAAAATAATTGTGCCCGATAGATAGTGCCCCAAAAAATAATAATGCCAAACAGATTATGCACTGTATCGTGCCCTTGCTTTAGTTGTGCTTTAGATGGTAATAGTGCACCATAAAGTAAAAGTCTTCATCTCCTTTGGGTCTAAAAAGTAAAAGTATCACCTTACATGTCCCAAACAGTAATAGTGCCCCCTTTAACCCATACACAGTAAAAATGCTCCCCTTAACTCATTATTGATGGAGTCAGCTTTGACCATCCTGACAGAGCCCTATTTTTTTATCTGACATGTCACTTTATGTGGAAATAATTTTTTGATAATTTATCTATCCATGCAATTCAGAGACGGTTTTCTCCTGACACATTGAGCCACATATATGAAAACTGTCTAGATCTAATACGCACTTTATTGCCCATAGCAATCAATTAGAGCACCCCTATCATTTTTCCAGAGCATTATATGAAAGGAAAGGAGCGCTCTGATTGGTTGCTATGGGCAACAAAGAGAGTTTTAGACCTAGACGGTTTTCATACATGTGGCCCATTGTGCTTTGAGTTAGTAATAAAGTCTGGTCCATGCAATCCTTGCTTACTTTTTTTACTTGGCATTTTCAAAGATCAAAAATTTCTATGTATAAGACTAATCATTATACCACATAAAATAGTTTATGACTTGTATCTACTAAACGTCTAATTTATGTTAGCATCATTAGCAGGACATTTTTCACATTTTCAAGAAAATTTGCAACATTTTTTTTAGGGACCAGTCCAGTTCTGATGTGGTTTTGAGGGGCCTGTATGTTAGACACCCCTATAAAGGATTCCATATAAGAAACTGCACCCCTTAAAGTATTCAAAACATAATTTTGTTAAACCACTAGGTGTTTCACAGAAATGAATCCCTTCATGCAGATGGACGTACCGGCACATCCTAATAGCGAGTTATTTACCACAATGGGACGTATTGGTACGTCCTAGAGATCGTGGCGGCTCCTGAACGTAGCCAGCATGATCAGTGCAGGTAGTCAGCTGTATGTTGCAGCTGACTCCCTGCGCCATCGACGACGGGTGGAGTTTGCTCTTAGCTGCCGCAGCCAATCGTTGCCGCAGCGGCTAAGAGGGATACAGAGGGAGGGGGTTCTGTCACCAATGGAGCCTACTGCACCGTGATCGTGGCTCCGTTGGCTTACCTGGCATCCCTGAATGTCAAACAAGACCTTCCAGGGCTGTCTGTGACGTCATCACCCTGGTAACTGACAAGAAATTGCAATTCAACTGGATTGCTGTCTGTTCTTTACGCATGGACAATGGCCTGGAATAACCTGCACCAGATTTTGTACATAGCTAAATAAAGCACCTTACACATTTTTAAACCAGGTTTCAGCTCTCTAGGAACTACCGTACTTGACATAAATCACTTAAATTCGCCATGATCAGAGTATGGCCCGTTCTCAATATTTTCACAGAAAAATGCCATAAATGCTATATATTCTTCATGCAGGGTCAAATGACTGGACCTATCTATGCAAAATTTGACACATAGGTAAATCGACACTTTTAGACCAGGTTTCAGCTCTATAGGCCCTAACATTCATGACATGTTTGCAAAAAATTGGAACACGCTGAGAACACACCGTACTTGTACTGAGTTTAAAGGGGTTGTCTCACTACATTGATTCATTTTACCTCAGTCCTGTTTTTTTTGTTTTCACTTTTGAATTCAGGGGCGTGTTTACTGGCTTCCACTAGGCTGCAGTAGAAGACAGGTCTGTAGCTATAGCAACCAGTGCTGGCAGCCTATCAGGATAGATCAAACAGGTCTGTAGCTATAGCGACCTGAGAAGCTGATGCAGCCCATACAGAGGGGTATCTAAGAATAGATAGGGCAATGTTAATGGACCTTATATTGCAAAGTGACTTGTTTTGCAAGACCTTTAACAATAAAAAAGCAATCCTTGTAGCGAGAACAACACCTTTAAGTTCTCTACAATACAGCACGAGGGGACTGTATAAATGTGCAGAGAGAGGCACTGCTATACTATACCTCCTGTATTACTGTACTAGTGCACAGCCAGCATGAGCAGAGACTTGGGTGTACCTCATACCTCTCTGTAAAACTTTACATCACAGAAGCAGAAAGAAACACCACATACCTTATTCCTCTGTGTAATACTGTACTACTAATACATCACATTCAGATAAAGGCACCATGTACTTCCTCCCTGTAAAACTGTACTACTGCTACTTCACAGCCAGAGAGAGGCACCACATACCTCATTTTCAGCTCTTTAGAGCCTACCATTCTTGATATATTCAAACAAAAAAATAAATAAATCACATTTTGCTGTAACTACTTTCTGTTCTCTATGCACAGCAAAATGATTTGCTTAATATGGAACAAATTTGGAACATGGGTAAATCGGGTGCTTTGGAAGGCTTTAGACTAGGTGTTAGCCTTACAGGATCTAATATTCTCAACATATTAGAAAAGAAAATCTCAATTTGCTTTGTTTGCTGTTTGTTCTTTATGCATGGCCAACGACTGGAAGAATCTGCACAAAATTTGACAAATGGGTATATTGGGCACTTTGGAAGGTTTTAGACCAGATTTCAGCTCTATAGGACCTACTGTTACTGATATATTCACAATAAATTTGAGATTTGCCTAGATCTGTGTGTGTTCTTTATGCATGGCAAAACGACTGGACTAATTGGTACCAAATTTGAAGACAGGTAAATCAGATGCTTTGGGCGGTTTTATATCAAGCTTTAGCTCCCTAGGACTTACCGTCCTCAACACACTCACAAAAAAATCTCATCTTCCATGAATAGTATCTGTTCTTTATGCACAGGCAAAATAAACAACAAACAAGTGGGCTTCAGCTAGAACCTATTCACAAAAATTCAGAACTCGTCTTGAACATACATACTGATGCTGTGTTTGAGTGTTCTTTTAAATTAATTAATTTTTAGACAAAAGACTCATGTGGCAAAATGTATGGCTGGTGCCTGAGTGTCAAATCCTCCCACTAGAACCAAGACACTTGTCTCTGATGACCAGATACAGTTGTGCTAAGTTTACATACCCCGGCAGAATTTTTGCTTTCTTGGCCTTTTTTTTCAGGAGAATATGAAATGGATAACACAACCTTTGTTTCCATCTCTTTGTAGTTTTTGGGTGAAGCCATTTATTGTCAAACTACTGTGTTTTCTCTTTTTAAATCATAATTTGAATCAGAAGTTGAAAGAAGTCAGTTTGAATGGCTACTAAAGGTAACATTCTTACCTGTGACCTGTTTGCTTGTTAATCAGTGTGTGTGTATAAAAGCTGAGTGAGTTTCTGGGATCCAGACAGACGGCTTGCAGCTTTCATCCAGCCACTGACGGTTCAGAATGTGATTCATCGGAGAAAGCAAAGTATTGTCAAAAGATCTATGGGAAAGGGTAGTTGAACTGTATAATAAAAACATGAAAGGAATCGAAAAGATACTCCAAGTAATTGTTAATGCTCAGTCAGCAGTGTTCAAACTGTGATTAAAATGGAAAATCAGGGGCTCTGTAAAAACAAAATCATGGTCTGGTAATCAAACAAAAATTTGGCCAACAAAATGACAGGAAAATTGTCCTAGGATGAAAGAAAAACCCATACAAAATAATGTCAGCTAATAGAAAACTCTGAAAACTATCGGGGTGTGGCTGTTTCAAAGATGCACAATAAGGAGGCACTTGAAGAACAAAATGGGTTGCATGGTCGAGTTGCAGAAGAAATACCCATTACTGCGCATATGCCGAATGTTATTATCTATCTATATGCAAAACAGCACAGAGCAAGCCTTTAAACTTTGGAACAAGGTAATTTGGAGTGATGAGACCAGAATTGAACTTTTCGACCACAACCATAAACGTTACATTTGGAGAGGTGTCAACAAGGCCTAATGAAAGGAACACCATTCCTACTGTAAAGCACGGAGGTAGATCGCTGGTGTTTTGGGGATGTGTGAGCTACAAAGGCACAGGAAATGTGGTCAAAGTTGAAGGAAAGATTAATGCAGCCCGTTATCAGCAAATACTGGAGAAAAATTTTCACTCATCAGCCCGGAAGCTGCGCATGGGACATACTTGGAAGTTCCAACATGACAACAATCCAAAACACAAGGCCAAGTCAACATGTCTTTGGCTATAGCAGAAAAAAGTGAAGGTTCTGGAGTAGCCATCTCAGTTTCCAGACACCCTCAATATCATTGAGACACTCTGGGGTTATCTCAAAGATAGAGTTCATGCAAGGCAGCACAGGGTTTACAAGGAACTGGACGGCTTCTTGGCAAAGAAGAAGGGCGTTTAACATTGAGAAAATAAAGAGTCCTCTTCCACAACTACCACAAAAGACTTAAGCTGTCCTTGAAGTTTGAGGGGCCTAGATATGGTTTAAGAATGTGTTTGTAAACTTTTGATCAGGGTCATTTGGATGTTTTTGGTTGTCATTATAATTTAAAAAGAGAAAACACTGTAGTTTGATAAAAAAATTGACTCTCACCTATCACTAAACCATGAGTATGAAAAAAACAGTTTTTTGGTATCAATTCATATTCTCTGAATAAAGCCAAGAAAGCAAAAATTCTGCCGGGGTATGTAAACTTTTGAGCACAACCACGAACTCCCCAGCAGACTGAGGCACAATTAAAGTCTCAGTGAGACAGGCGAGCAGCAGAGACTCCACAGCAGACACAAGCCCTTCTCTTGGCTGACCAGCAGCAAACAAAGTTTTAACCACACACAAACAACAAAACTGTTTAAACGTAAATAATACTAGGTATTTCGTATTAAAATATCATTTCCTCTTAAATATTTACTATCTTTCAGCACAAAACACAACTGACTAAATAGTTAAATTATAATTTGTCGTTTTATGAGTACTAGACAGTTTGACTGGTTTCACTTACCCTAACTGGAATATTATTAATAAATGATTTACTTTCTTCATTAAATAATTAATTGATTCCTTAATTTATTTCACCAATTAATAATTAATCATTGCCTTAATTTTTCTATCAAAGTGTTTTCAAGTTACTTTGCTGCAATGCACAACTCTAGCTTCTTGAATGAGTTGTAGGGGGACCCGTCAGGGGCGACGACAGAACAGACAGTGTGATGCCGCTGACATAGGTCCAACCCTGTCCTGCTTTCGGGGTGCAAATCTCTTAATAGGTCTGCCCAACAGAAGATGAGCTCTATACTATTAGTGTGAAAACACAAGACGCAGACAAAAACAATACAAACACAATATGGGGAACAGTCAAGCAAACCAAGTCGGTAACTAACGGGAACGCGGTTCAAAGTCAGAAGGCAGAAAATAAACGTGATCCAAGCAAAGTAAGGTAACCGGGAGCCAAGAATAGAGTTGGTAGCAGACAGAAAAGGACCAGTATAACACGCAAAGAGAGGAGACAGAAGAGCCCATTAAATACCTTCCTGGAGAACTAAGGACAAAGGCACTAATGGTGGAAGACAGTAGACGATAGGAAGGTAGAGCTGTCAATCACCCTGGATCCAAAGGAGCCAGGTTAAAAGTGAGTGCTGGAATCTGGCCTAGGCGTCGACGGAATAAATCTTGATAGCAGGGAAAGAATAACCCTCGTTCCACTAGTGAACACAAAGTGTAAAACACTAAGTTCAATAAACCACGGCTTAGTCGCAACGGCGTGGCGGCAACCAGATAAACTTTCAAAGATGGGGTTCTTTCTGGCCATGATCATGACAGTACCCAAACCTTTTGAGGGGCCACCGGGACCCTCAACAGACTCTATGTTTAGCAGAATGGAATGGTGTACTCTTTCCTTTTACCCAGCTGGGGGCTTGTTTTGCAGATGAGACGCGGAAGGCGGAATACTTTGGTCTGTTCGGCGTTTTCTAGGTTATTTTGGATTTTATTGAGGCGTTTTTAGATTCTTATTGATCCTAGCACGAACTGTGCACAGTCGATTAAAGGCGGTTTCTATTTTATTTTATCACGGCACTGGCAGAATACTGAGGTGGAATCATCCTCACAGAAAAGGGGAACAGTCAGAAGAAGCAGATATACTGAGTCGGCAGTCACGAGACACTGGATTAGTATCAAGGTTGAACATGCTTTACAGGGAGAAGGAATATTTACAGGTTCTCAATATACTGATGCAAGATTCTCGTTCCGGGGCAGCAAGTGAGCTTTGCACCAGGAATGAGGTCTGTAGCGCCATCATCAGCCGGTGTGGAGGACCGTTTATCAAGAAAATAAAAAGAATCATCCCCATTCATAGACATAATTGAATCAGAATTACATTCGACATATCATGTGCAATAATCACAGCAACAACAAGGGACGGACCACATAGTATGAGAAACACATGAGTCACCCATTTGAAAACTAAGTGGCCTACAGTCGAAAAAAGGATTATGGAGGGGAGCCAAGGTAACAAGAATAACCTCTGCAGCGAGTTTTCCCCATACAAAAAACGGAAAATCTTTTCTGTTATGCGACTCCAACATTCAAAGTGACTCTGCGGTACAAATGTTATTCTCTCTCGGTTGGGTGATTAGGAATTCTAACCTGAACCCAAAAGGGGAGAACAGTAGGAAACAAGTTCCAAACCCAAGGATTTAGCAACAACCTTACTGATAAAAAAACCTGGCTGCAGCACCCGAATCAATCATGGCCATTACAGCGCAAGGTATTGGAACTAGAACCAAGGTTAGGGTTACAAAAAACTTGTTATGTACATTAGGAGCATTCGGTACCATCTGTGTTATTCCTGGAAATCGTGACGTTGATATTACCTAGGGGTGATTTGGGGCTAATCGGACAGTCACTCAGGAAAATGGTCAGGTTTCCCAATTAGTGGCACAAGCGTTCTCCAAACCGTGTCTCACTCCCATGGTGGCAGCAGATTGCGAAACCAAACCATGGCGTTCTTCTAAGAAAATGAGGGGAAAGAGGTGACAGTAGGTGGAAGGGTGAATTTTAAAGAAGGTAGAAGGTGGTTGTATGGAAAGTCGGCCCTGTAGCTGACAAGTCGATCCCCCTTTACTTTTCCCTGCGTCTCTCCTTAATCTTCTGTAAATTGACACTGCCAGAGCATAAAGTCACCCAGCGTCTAGGAGTTGGGTGACTGACCACTAGCAATTTTTCTTTTTTTTCTACCGCATGACAGCCTTGTCTGATATGGGTCTTAGAGGTTGGTCGACCACCCAGGTCATCGTGCACCATTGGCAGAAATCGGAACAGTAATTTCCGCTGAGCGGTGGCCCTGCTGAATAGTTAAGCAAATGGGCCTCGCCCATGCCACCCGGTTGGGTGTTATCATAAACCTGGACCTAAAGCTAAAACAAAATTGGTCCACTGATCTCCACTCAGAGGCTTCAGAAGGTTAGCTAATGCCAATCTGAGGTGGGCCTGGAGGAGTGACACAACAACTGCCCTCTTTCAGCCTCAGTCGGGAAAATAATTGAAGCGAAAAAAATAAAACTAAGATTCCCTGAAGGTTCGAACTGTCAGGTTTTCCATCAAAGCGGTCAGGTAGAAGCATCTTAGATTTATATAGGACATTAGGATCCACAACATAGGGGCAGGTAGGGTCAACAGAGGGGCAGAAATCGGGTCCGGGTTGTTATGTTTACCAAGAAGTGCGAGGACTTGATTAATTAAGACCGCATGCCTGAAGCTGAGTTGCCAACTCGTCCAAGCGATCAGGGACCGACAGGGCCGGTAATCCATATGGAATCGCGGTAGGTTGGACTTGGGTTTGGGCTGGTTTATGTAAGGGGACCGTCGGGGCGTCAAGACAGACACAGACTTTGTGAGGGCCCTGACACTGGTCACACCCTGTACCTGCTTTTGGGGTGCCCAACTCCTTATAGTTCGGCCCCAACAGAAGATGAGCACTTTACTAATAGTGTGAAAAAAGACGCAGGACAAAACAATAAAATCACAATATGGGAAGTCAAGCAAGCCAAGTCGGTAACTAACGGAACGCAGTTCAAAGTCAGAAGGCGTAGAAAAAACGTGATCCAAGCAAAGTAAGGTAACAGGGAGGCACTGAATAGAGTAGGTAAGCAACCGAAGAAAAAGGACCAGTTTAACCAGCAAAGAGAGGAGAAGAAGAGCCCTTTAAATACCTTCCAGGAGAACTAAGGACAAAGGCGTAGGAGGAAGAAACAGAAGCAGATAGGAAGGTAGAGCTGTCAATCACCAGGATAAGGAGCCAGGTTAACCGTGGAGTGCTGGAGATTCCTGGTCCTAGGCGTCGCCAGGAATAATCAAGGGGATAGCAGGGAGAAACCAGTTACACTAGTGAACTACAATGTAAACACTAAGTCAAAAACCACGGCTTACGTCGCAACGGCCGTGGCCGGCGACCAGAACTCAAAGCTGGGGTTCTTTCTGGCATGATCATGACAGAAGTGTCAAAACTAAAGTCCAAAAAAAGTGGGGAATAAGCTGGGGTAATTTAGAACTACTGTTTATGCATGACCACTGATAAAACTAAGGGGTATCAATTACAAAAGTGGAGATCTGGCTAACACAGGGTACAAGCTGTGTTGCTACAGTTATATACGATATTCATGCAACTGTTCTTCTAATTGT
The DNA here is from genome assembly GCA_025379985.1 of Phyllomedusa bahiana. Taxonomy (NCBI): domain Eukaryota; kingdom Metazoa; phylum Chordata; class Amphibia; order Anura; family Hylidae; genus Phyllomedusa; species Phyllomedusa bahiana. The sequence goes on along the minus strand of JAODAL010015998.1, from coordinate 41,005 downwards.
CCTCTTACCATTATTTCTCTAGTGGTTGTATATTTATATAGTAACAGCAGAGTGTACTACTGAGCCATGAAGTTTTTCTGAAATGGTAAAAAAACAAAATGGGGGGGTGGTCCTGGCTCTATGGAACTTAAGCACTTCAGGCACATTCTGAGTTTGAGAAGAGGCATGAAGAGAAGCCAGAGAATTGTTTGGAAGAGAAAGTACCATTGGTACAAGGACCATCTCTTCTGTGGAGCCCCTGTGGGGAAGCAAAAAAAAAAAGGGTTTTGGGTAGGAATAAGTGGAAAATGTGGAAGTTAACCTGTGACAGTGGTTATAAGTAGCCAGTAGAGTTGGCTTGAAGTGTTTTGGGATGACATGTGGAAGGAGAGGGAGACTCTCCCTGACACAGGTGTGCCACTGAAGACAAGGCTTCAAACTCTGTATTTCATCTACTAAGTTTGTCCGTTACTGCTGTTTTATGGTTTTCCACACGTTAGACAAAATAAAGAATTTTAAAGTTACCACAGTTGTTCCTGGAGTCTGTCACCACCCTCCATTACAATTATCTTTAATTTTCTAGTTAATAGTTACTTCTTGGTAAACATTCTAGTATATTAATATTCAAAGTGATGGAAGTTTGCGGTGACACCACATATATATTCTGTTTTGGTGATTTGTGTTCACTTAAAAAAGATAGTAGTATACAATGTATGCAGAAAAAAATTAAATCAAAAAAAAAAACAACCAATCACCCCCCAAAAAAAAAAAAAAACCCAACAAACCAAAAAAAAACCCAAAACCCCCCCAAACAAAAAAAAAAAACCCAACCAAAAAAACACAACCCACAAAAAAAAACCCAAAACAACAAAAAAAACAAAAAACAAAAAAAAAAAAAAACCACCCCCCCCACCAAAAAAAACCCCCCACCCCAACCCAAAAAACACCCACCCCCCCACCCCCAACAAAACCACAAAACACCCCCACACCCCCCCCCAAAAACACCCCCCCCCCCCCCCCCCACAAAACCACACCCAAAACCAAACCCAACACAACAAAAACACACCCACCAACACCAACACCCAAAAACACCCCCCCCCAACACAAAACCAAACACAAAAAAAAAAAAAACCACAAAAAAAACAACCAACAAAAACAAAAACAAACCCCCCCAAAAAAACCCCAACAAAAAAAAAAAAAAAAAAAAAAAACCCCACCAAAAAAAAAAAAAAAAAAAAAAAAAAACACAACCAAAAAAAAAAAAAAAAAAAAAAAAAAATAAACACACCAACTTATTTTATTTTTTTTATTAAATATAATTATATATAAAAAATATATATTTTTTTTTAAAAAAAAACAAAATATATCCATTTTTAAAATAATTTTAATATCTTGATTGTTGCAATTGTTATATAAGTCTACAGAGAGATAGTGTTGACCCCCTCACTTCATTTCTGGTCACTATTATTCAACCTTACTATCTTTAGGCCAAACTTTTTTATTTTTATTTTTTAGAATTATTTCTTTTACAGACTTTACTGAGCCATTTATTAGCGGAAGGACTTGTATTTCTTTCCAGCATCTTAGTAGGTTTGAGGCATGAATAAGGTGTGGGGTCAGGGGTACTTGGTACATGCAGATTGTAAATCATAGGGATTGATTAAAATTAAACTACGGTTTATTCTTATAGTAGTAGAAATAAGTGTAGAGATTACAGTTGGGAAAACCAAAAGTTAATTTTCTGAAGTTACCTGGATTTTTGCACTAATTACTCATAAAATGTGATCTGATTGTTACATGATTCACAATTATAATCAACCACAATCCAACTTAACTAACAGCACTAAAACTGTTGTACTGCTTACATCCTTTATTGAGCCCCATGAGTAAACATCCCTGTGCAGGAAATATGATAATTGAACTCTTAAATCTTTTAGTAGATATTTTTTAACTGCAATGAGATACATTACACCTTCTGAGCCACACTCGCCTCTCACCTAGCCACCAAGTATGTTCTACTCTGCACTGACGAGGGGCAAACACCTTGAAGCAGCTGTATGCAGATGAACTTCACTGGCTTGATTTCAGTCCTTTTTACATTGGAAGACTCAGTGAGTCACATGTGAATTGAGGATTACTATATCCAACAGATGAAGCTAGGAGAGTTTCTGCAGCTCCATCTCAAAAGTCTTTGCTCTTTAACAGCAATACAATCCAAACAAGTTTCCTGTAGTTGCAAATATTAATTTTACAGTTTTGAGGAAGAAAGTTGTTTGAATAGAGGCATCATTCACACTGTCGAAATTTACTGAGATGTGTCAGCAACCAGGCTTTCTGTGCCTTTATTCAATGGGCAAAGCACCTGCAAAAGCCACACTTTTAATCCCAACTCATTACAACTTATTTTGCCATTTAGCTCTTGGAAGAGATATTTATGTTTCTCCCTGCAATGTGGAGGTTTACTCAGTGTGCCTAATGAAAGATATGAACAATATAATTGTATATCACCGGTTTATATATTGTGCTTGTCTACAACTGACTTGGATAACAATCAGATCACATTTTATTAGTAACTAATACAGGAAATCCAAGTAACTTCAGGGGGTTTACTTACTTTTTTTATATTATTCCATAAGGTTTTAAAGGGGTATTTCAATCTTGTTCATAAAAGATTATAACGAAATCCATCGCTTTTCTGCTTCTGCTTTATTTCAGACCTAGAGCTGTTCTTATTTCCTGCTTGTGTATTTAAGCAGTGGACAGGATGGTGACATCACACCCTGCTGTGTCTTATGAGCAGAACAGGAGCTGGTTTAATTTTCTTACTGACAAACTTTAACCCCTGAGAGCTCTTTAGCCTTGTGCCCTGCTGTTGAAACCTCTCTATCACTAATGTCCCTGTAACAGGCCTAGCTAGGAATAGCAGAGCTGAAATGTCTGTCACTGTTGTAGAACCATCCAGAACCATCCTACGAAGAGCAGGCTTTGTAAACAGCCAGATGGGAAAACCCCTTTAATTAGATGCCACTGAACCCAAATATTGGATGAATTCAATATATTCTTTTTACATTTGCACCACAAAGATAAATATGAGGGGCAGACTGTTTAAAAGTTCTAGAGTTTTGTACTGTATATTTAATATTTTATCATTTATTTTCTGTATTTTGGCATTAATAGCTGTAAGTCCTTGAGTTTCATTTGAGTATTGAGTTTTTTTTTTTCATTTTTCAATAGAAACAGGTCTGGTGTTATTATTTGTAAGGAGCTAATAGAGTGTGTAGAGGTTAAATATGTGACAGCAATTTTCTCCCTAATGCTTTTCCTGAATATACTGTATTTATTGTCCATTAAGAGCGTTTTTGTCTGACAGATTGTGATATTATATCATGAGTGCCATTATAAATGTTTTTTTTTCAAGAGAGTGAGAAAAAGAGAACAAATTTAACAAAATAACTCGATCTTTTCTCTCCTTAGTGTTTCCTGTATTCCTCAAAACAAAATGCACTTGGTCTAGCACACCAATGTAATCTACAAAAGGGTTTGTGGGCCAAACATGCTCTAAAATGTAGAAGGAAATTAATGTTTTGATACGGTTTTGATACGCAGTCTGTGTGTAAGTGATTATTAGTTAATAAGTGCTGTCGGAGCTTTAGATGTTGTATGGTTGTCTCAGCAACTTAGGAACTGCCCATTTTGTCTTCTGTAATATATGTGAAATAAATTTGTTATCCCTTAGCCGTGATCACAGAAATACAGAAACAATACCCTTAAAGGTGCCATTGTGGATGGATGGTATGTGTCACCGATGTCCGTGGCATCGGTGAAGTACAAAGCCAACAATGTTTTCTGTGTGAGTAACACTAGGAGCGACATGTATGAATGCAGGCGTGTCAAAGTGAATTGTCGAGTCTCATTTTCAGTGTATGATGTGCCTGATGTATGAAAGTGGTTTTTGTGCGTTCATAAATGGTGTAAAGTTCAACGTGCCTCACCTATGTGTTAGGCGCATTACGGAACTTAGGCGCATATGTAATGCGCCTAACATGTATTAAGGTTATAGACAGGCTTGAAATAAAAGAAGTCAATAGAATAGCATGTCAGTGATTAGAAACTATGGTACTGATCCTACTTGGTGGACCACAGGTCCCAGCAAGACCTGTGCTGTGCTGGCTCTTGCCGTATGTAGAATAAAGGGTGAGAACAGCAAAAATTAATTTAAAATTTAATGTACTAAAAATGTAAAATATAAAAATCTGAACAACATAATCAATGGGTTTTTTAATGTAAAATTTGTTTTAGATTCTATTAATTTTAAAAAGATTTTATAGGAGATATTTTTATATTTTGGGGATATTATATATTTTATATTAATTTAAAAGATCATATTTTTCATTTAAAGGGGTTGTATAACTACAAAGATCATGTCTCAGATTATGGGGGCAGTAAAAATAAGTACTTTTGTAATTGGGTTGCATTACCTCAGTCACTTGGTTTAGCAGATATGAGCTTTTCTGTAAATCTGTATTCTGTTTCTGCTGCTGCTAGTCGGGACACTCCCCCTTTTCTGTGATTGGCTAGTCGGGGCCCACTCCGGTCGGATCCCGCCCCTAGACAGGCCCCCTGCACTGTGATTGGCTGACATTTCATTCAGCTTGTTGGGATACGCCACCAGCCAGGAAATACCCCCGGACAAACCCCCTGCGCTGTCATTGGCTTCCTGCACACTCTATGTTTACTCCCCTCTGAGCTGTTGAAACCGAAAGTAAAGCCAAGGGCTGCTGTCTCTGTACTCCTCTCCTAGCTCTAGGGTGAATGATCTGGCTAGATACTGACTGTTTAAGTCACAGATCCCTCATATAACACAGTGTTACATCCACCGTTTCCCCCAATATACCACAGTCTTCTGCCTGATAACAGAGGGAGAGGAGAGGGGGAGGGCAGTGTGCATTCTCCATATACCACAGTCATACAGTCTCCTGTCTGGTAACAGAAGGGGAGGAGGGAAGGGGCAGTGTGCTTCCTCAAATGTGTTTCATCAGTTCAGGCTGTATGTTGTAGCCCAGCAAGGAGCTTGTGGAGCCTGAAGGCTCTGCAGACACATGAGAAGTATGCAGGAGGCTGCAGATCTCTTCTCTCCAGACATCCTTCTGCTTCTACTGCCTCACACAGAATGAGGATGTCACAGCTTCAGTGAGGGGAGACACGCCTCCTGGCAGGAGAGACACGCCTGCTGAAGTGAGAGAGACTCGCCCCTGGATTTCAAATTCAATCTCATAGAATTAGCTCAAGAGCATGAACAGTTCAAACGATAACACCCTTTTAATGTACTTGTGTAAGTTGAGAAATATTGGACATTTTTGCCCCTTAGAGCAAATCTAGCTTCACTTCGACTCCACATTCACATAAGTCTGCCATTCAGAGCGCCTAGTTTCGCCGAACCACTTTCGTAAATGTGGTGCGACACACCCCATAACCCCCAAACCCCCCAAAAAACAGGGGTGATAATTTATACAATATCTTTAAGTATCTTTGGATATGACCTTATATATGGGATTGTGTTTCTTTTTGTTTTATTGGGAATATATTTTAGCCATTAATTAAGGTTACATTTTAAGGGTATTTGTTTCTCCATTTCTGTGATCACTAAGGGTCACATGTATTAAAACGGTCTAGGTCTAATACTTTCCTTGTTGCTCATAAAACCAAAACAGATTCCCCTTTCATAACCTGAAAAAAAAATGAAGGGGGAACCTGTTTGTTTGGTATGGCAACAAAGAAAGTCTTACACCTAGACAGTTTTCATACATGTCTAAATTTTCCCTGTGTTCATGACATATTTTTTCTGTGATACATAATCCTTTAGCCCCATAAGATACACACATTACCCCATTGTACATATTGTTATAAGGTTATAGTAATAAAAATATTATGTTCAATAATTGCGCAGGTTTCAGAAAAATTTATTTAGTTCCCTTTTTGAAAATTGTATTTTCTTCATCGTTACTTCTTAAAACCTTTGTAAGCCTGCCCCCCAAAATAAAGGGTTTCGAGATAAAGTTATTTGGCCTATATTTTTAAATTTTACAAATTCCCTGAGTACATCCCTTCTATGCACACAAGTCCGTGGCTACATTAAAGATGGGGAACGGGCCCTAAATCAAGAAGAGAAAATATTGACTTTCTGGTGAAAATGACAAACTGCATGAAACTGTTGCTGACCAAACACTTCTTTTTTTAAGCATCATCACCCCCAAGTGTAATTCCTTGTAGTTTAATATCCCAGTTACAGTACATGATCCCCCATGTGGTTATCTGTCTCCTAACTTAGGAATTATACTTGTAACAAAACACGTGTAATTAGCTTATTGGCAGTTGGTATTGAAAAGTGCTGGGTTTTAAGTATGTTGTCATTACTTGGGCTATCGACATCGTCGTTAGTCTAGTCCGGGGCCACCCGATAAGGTTTTCGATAGTCGATAGTCATCATCTCCGAACCATTAAAGTCTAGGGGAGAGCAACAACACCTTAATTCTTAAAACCCCAAACAGGGCGGGAAGAAGCTAAATTAACAGCCACAAACATAAAAAGGGATACCTCTACTCTTAGGCACAACACTTAGGCTATAAAAGCCCAAAAAAAAAAAGTCACAAAAACCAACCCCGCTTGTACCCAGCATGACCCTTAAACTGCATCACCCACAAAATTAAAAAAAGGCCAAAGGCATATAAAATAACCATCTTTTTAACTTGAACTGGACATTGAATACCTGCCCAGAACGCACATACCCAAACCCTGCATGACCCCCACATTTAAAAAGTCCCCGGGAAAAAGGAGCTTTAACCACCATTTAGTCTAAAACCCCTCCCCCCCGGAACAACCCCAAAATGCTGCCCCCAAATAAAAACCGGGGCCCTTCCCCCTTTTTAGCATGGGAAAGACAAAAGCCGGGGCCCAATAAAAAACCCCCTTTTAAAAAATTCCGGGAAAAGGAGTCTTTCAACCACCATTTTATTTTCACTGACATTGACTATACCTGCCCCCGGCCACAGCTGACCCCAAACCCTGCATACCCCCACATTTAAAAAGTGCCGAAAAAGGAGTCTTTCCAACCACCTTTTTTAGTTTCACGGGACTTTGACTAAACCTGCCCTGGCCACAGCATGGCCCCAAACCTGCAAACCCCAAATTTTTAAAAAGTCCGAAAAAGGATCTTTCAACCACCTTTTTTAGTTAACTGGACATTAAACCTTACCGTCCGGGCCACAGCAGACCCCCCAAACCTCATGACCCCCACTTTTAAAAAAGTGCCCGGGAAAAAGGGATCTTTCAACCACCATTTAGTTTCACTGGACATTAACTTACGTCCGGGGCCACAGCATGCCCCCGGGCCGGAACAGTGGGTGGGGTTAGACCCCGGGCTGGCTCCGTCATCTTTTAAACACCGGGTTAAAATCCCTATGCGCACAACAAAACTGTCGTCGAACAAGTGGCGAAGCGGAAGTGTGAGAACCCACCCTTCCTCATCACAGTCAATACCTGGTAGCGTTGCCCCTCCATAGGTGGCCCAAATTGACTTCACTTGGAAAACTGGTGGTTAACGCTCCGTTCACCCAGGTGCCCTTTTTATTTTGGGCATTCTTTTTCTCATTTTACTCAACGGCGGAGGAAAGGTTCTGTCTTTTTTTCTCTTCCTCTCCAAATTTCCCAGTCCTCTAATAACCTACATCTGTCAAGTTTCCTGTACCCCCCTGTACAATTAAAGGGGAATTTTTTAACGCTATTTTGTACATGCAATTTTTTTAGATTTTAAATTCTAAAAACATTTTAAAAAATGGGGGGTGGAACCCACCATTTTTTTTTTTTTCTCTTTTTTAAATGTTTTTAAATGGGTTTCTCAATAAAGGATTTTAAGCTATTTAAAGATCTTGAAAAAACAAGTCATTTTGCAATATTTTTCCTTTAAAATTTCCTACCTTTTTTCCTTTTTTCTGACAGAAACCACCCCCTTTGACCACTCTTGACCATTGTAAAAAAAAATGTCTTTAGAAACACATTTTTTGAATGGCCCCTGTAGTATACTGCTGCAAAAAAATTTCCTCCAAAAATTAAAACTGACCCTTGAGCCCCTTTTAAAAATTGTAAGAAAAACCCCAAAACAAAATTTTTTTAAAAGGGACCTGATATGCTGATTCACACAAATGCCCCAAAAATTAAAATGACCCAGGCCACTTTTAAAATTGGAAGAAAAATTAGAACAACTTTTTTTAAAAGGCCCATATTCTGCTTTTCAAAGCACATGCCCCCCCAAAAAAAATTTAAAAAATTACTTTAAACCCAATTTAAAAATTGTTTAAAGGAGAAATCCACTTAGAACCCAATTTCGTTCCAAAGGACCATGATTATTGCTTATCTCAACAAAATACCCCAAAAAATTAAAAATAATTTTCTCACCACTTTTAAAAATTTGGGCAACTGACCCCAAAACCATTGACAATGTAAAAAATTTCTAAAAGATGAATTGAGTAAAGGGAATTGGTTTTTCATAAAAACCTTGGGTCTTTTGGGGTCTCCTCACAGCAAAACCAGCAAAATGAACTTTGGGGAATTGAAAAAATAAAATTCGTAAAAATAAACATTTTAAAAATAAGTTTTTTCAAAGGCCCATTTCTGTTTGGAGAGGAATGGAAATAGCCCAGCAATGGTGCCCCGGGCAATTGGCCACAACACACAGAGATCCATGCCTGATTCATCTTGAAAAATAAAGACCCACATTTTCTGGGAAACCCGGATGCTTTGTCTTTTAAGACCCTCCGGTTTTGCTGAAGTCCCCCCCCCCCCCTCAAAAGACCTGGCTGCTGCGGGACAACACCTTAGGCTGGGAGCCAGCTCGGGCCATTCTTCCATTTTGGGATACCCAGAAGTCTTTGGTCCGGAAAACACATACAAAAACTCGGTGTTGAGACCAGATAGTCTGCACCAGATTTTAACTGGCTCGGGGTTTTTGTATTTTTGGCCTCATTGCATGCGTTGTGGGGTTTAAAAAAAAGATTGCCAGAGGTCACCCATTGGGCTTCTGCCACCTTGCCTGCTCTGCCGCTGTTTGCCCTACGGCTACTTGGCACTCTACGTGTCACGCGCTGGCGTTGTTCCCCGTGACATTTGAAGAACGTAAGCAGACCAACAGAGTCTCCCATTGATCAACAGCAAGGTCTCCTTTCCCCGTTTTTTACTCTCTATTTGGGTGGGGGGGGAAGGAAAAAGTGCGTTTTTTGTTTTGTACCGGGGATCCGGGAGGGGGGGGCCACCCAGAACTTTTCTTTTTGATGGCCTTAATGCAGGATCTTGTTGGGAGGAAATGGAGCATCCAAGCATTCATGTGAGAGATGAGCCTTGATTCCCCAACCCTGGTGGGGGCACTACAAACTCATTTTCCCTCATCTGCCTCAAATTCACCCAAAAACCCTCTTTCCAAAGCAGGGGACGTCGTGTCTAGGAATACCCCCTCCCCCTCCTCCCCGCTTCCCTCAGCAAGTTTCAAAAAACAGCCCTGACTTGCTCAGATGAGCCCCTGAGAGCTGGGGGTCCCCCTTTTGGACTACCCCGGCCCCTGAACCCTGCCTAATGAAACCGTAAAATTGAGAAACTGTGGGGGCCCTTTGGGGGATTTGAGGGAGAGAAAGGCCCGTGTCTGCATCTTGTCCTCTCCTCCCCCCCCCGGGGCGGGACCTGTTTTTTCAGAGTGCCCAAACATCTTTCCAAACAAGATCACCCAACTCGCTGACGGGGCATCGTCCGCACTGACCTTTTTGGTGTTTCTTAAAACTGGCAAGGAGGGTCCCAGAGCTCTTTCACCTGCCTCCCCCTCGGTGCTCAACACCCCGACCGCACCCGCCTTTTCAGGTGTTTCATTCGAAGGTTGCCGCCCCCACCCGGGACGTGGGAGGTGGAAAATTCCACGGGGTTTCCACGTCAACAATAACTTGAGGAGGCCACCAAACCTGCAACGTGAGCGGGACAAGCACTGCAACCGGAATCAACTCAACCCGACCCTTCCAGAGATAGCCCTTCCCTCTTTAGTTTCGGGGTTTTGAGAGGGGCTTTTCGGGGCACAGATGCAGACAACGCGCTTTAAATTTTTGATGACACGTGGGTGGCCGGGAACGGCTTTTCCCGGCAAAGAAATCCCGCTCGGGACCTGGTTTTGGGGCAGGCAGGGCCATACGTGGCGGAACCCCCTCTGTGCCACCAGACGGAAAGGCAACATTTCCAAGGGCCCAAAACCGGCAATGCCCCCATTCAGGCTTTTGGGTTTTGGGGGGTTTGGGTTAAAGTGTTTCTTCTGCTCCCAACCTGGGAAAACCGAAGGCTGGGGTGCTAGACTGGCCGCTGTACCGGCAGGGCATCAAACTGGCGGAAGGAAAGGGGGGAATGGTCTCTGGGTGGTTGCTGGGGTGGTACTTTCCCCGGGCGACGGGGGGGAGGCTGAAGCGGGGGGTGTTCCCTTTCCATTTCAATCATGCATTCGCTGCATTGACAGACATGTTGTGGTTTGTTAACCACTTAAGGTTTTTTTGCCTCTACTTACGTTTTCGGGAAAGGGGGCAAGACTCGCTGGGTAATCAAGGGTTTTCCCAAAAAAAGGCCCAGGGTTGAAAGTCCTGGACCTTTTTTCAGCGATAAGCGAAGGGGGTTTGTGCTGACCGTGGCTGGGGGGGAACCTATCAGCGGACTTCTTCGACCGCCCTCTCCCTTTTTGTGGGGGGACCCTATTGACACTAAAACCCCCTCGTCTTCCTCCTCTCCACTGAAAAACCCCGCAAGCAAATTCTGGGAAAAGACCAGGGTTTAAAACCGCAATGTCTCATCTTCACACACATCAACACGGGGACTTGGCGTCCTGACTTTTTTGCATCAAAAAACTGCGGGGTTAAACAAGCAAGGGGCACTGCAAGGCGTCAAACAGACTAAATCATTTCCTCTTGATCTTTAACATGCCTTTCTGACCCCAAAACCCCTTTTGCATCAAAAAGGTCTTCAGACAAAAGGTTATCCACATGGTGGGTACACGATTGACCCTTTTTGGCCCGCTTCAATTTTTACGGATGCTGATTTGCTGAGAGACATTTGTGGGGGTTTTCTGGGAAAAAGGAGGTAAGACTGCTAGATGCAGTTCATTAACCACTGAAGGACAATTGGCGACGATGTTCGTTCTAAATTTACAGGGCCTGACCCAACGATAAAAGGGCCCGAAAGCCCCGCAACGAGACCACTTTGGGATCGTGTTTCCCACACTGGGAAACACCTTCTCTCGTACCTCTTCCTCCATTGGCTAACCCCCTTTTGCCGTTTTCCACCTGCATTTCGCTCCATTTCAAAATATAAAAATTTGAGAAAGGTTTTGGAATAGTTTTGGAAAGTCCTATTAAAAGACGGGAAATCACAGCTATTTTCAAATCCCTCTAATCAAAACAAAAATTCTGATCAAAATTTTAAATGCAAGGGGTCTAACAACAAATCTGGACTGGGCAAAAGTGCAAAAAACACTACTGTTTTTTCGATAATACAGGTATTTTTTTCACCTTTTAATTCACCTTTGACTATAGAATTATTTTTTAAGATTTACGTGATTTGGTGCGTCAATAAAAAAGCTGGGTGCGCAAAAATCAAAAAAAAACGTATCTTTATGTTTTTCGTATAAAAAACGTATTTTTTTGCCCTTTCAATCACCTGTGGGGACTTGAAATTCCTTTTTAAATTTCTGGGGTCCCGCGTTCCCCAATTGAACAAAGTTTTTGGGTTGCGCAAAAGTAAAAAAAACACTTATCTGTTATGTTTTCCCCCTTTTTTAAAACACGGTATTTTTTGCACCTTTCAATTCACCTGTGGTGACTAAAAATTGCTTTTTAAGATTTAAAGTGATGCTGCTCAATGAACAAAGCGGGTGCGCAAAAATCCAAAAAACCCCCGTAACTGTTAATGTTTTTTCGTAAATAAAAAAAAAACGGTAATTTTTTTTTGCACCTTTCAATTCACCTTTTTTTACTATAGAATTTCTTTTTTTTTAAGATCCCTACGTGGAACTACGTCAATGAACAAAACTGGGGGCGCAAAAGCAAAAACACTATCTGTTAGTTTTTTAAAAAAACACGGTATTTTTTTCACCTTTCAATTCAAACCCCGTGGTGACTATAAATTGCTGTTTTAAAAAATTTACGTGATGCGCTCAATGAAAAAGTTGGGCGCAAAAGTAAAAAAAAAACTACTTTAGTTTTCGATAATACCTATTTTTTTTTCACCTTTCAATTTCACCTGTGGTGACTATTTAAAATTTCTGTTTTAAGATTTTCGTGGATCTTGCTCAATGAACAAAGCTGGGGGTGCCCCAAAAGCCCAAAAAACACGTATCTGGGAATGTTTTCGTATAATACAGGTTTTTAAAAAAAAATTTTTTGCCTTTTTTAATTCCCTGTGGGGACTATAGAATTGCGTTTTAAATTTACTGGAACTGCTCAAGAACAAAGTGGGTGCGAAAAGCAAAAAAACCTATCTTTAGTTTTTTCGTATAAACCGGGGTTTTTTTGCCCTTTTAAATTTACCGTGGTGACATAAATTGCTTTTTAAGATTTACGTGGATGCTGGTCAATGAACAAAAACTGGGGGCCAAAAGTAAAAAAAAAAAAACACGTATTTTTGTTATGTATTTCAAATAATACAACGGTTATTTTTTGCATTTCAATATCACCTGTGGGGGACTATAGAATTGCTGTTTAAGATTTTCGTGGAAGCTGCGTCAATGAAAAAAGCTGGGGCGCAAAAGTCAAAACACGTATCTTTTATGTTTTCCCTATAATACACGGTATTTTTTTGCACCTTTCAATTTACCTGTGGGACTATAAAATTGCTGTTTTTAAAATTTTTCGTGGGTCGCGTCAATAACAAACTGGGGAAAGCAAAAGAAAAAACCGTATCTGTATGTTTTTGTATAATAAACACGGTATTTTTTTTCACCTTTCAATTTACCCGTGGTGACTAAGAATTTCGTTTTAAGATTTACGTGGATGCTGCGTCAATGAACAAAGCTGGGTCGCAAAGAAAAAAACACGTATCTGTTATGTTTTCTAAATACACGGGATTTTTTGCACCTTTCAATTCCCTGTGGTGACTAAGAATTTCTGTTTTAAGATTTACGTGGGGCGCCAATAACAAACTGGGGCCAAAAGTCAAAAAAAACTATCTGTTTTTTTTCGTAAATACAGGTATTTTTCACCTTAATTCACCTGTGGAATAGAATTTGCGTTTTTTAAAATTTTTCGTGGATGCTGCGTCAAAGAACAAAGCTGGTGCGCAAAATCAAAAACCGTATCTGTTATGTTTTCTATAAAACACGGTTTTTTGCACCTTTTTAATTCACCTGTGGTTTACATAGAATTCTGTTTTAAGATTTACGGGGCTCTCAATAACAAAGCTGGTGCGCAAAAACAAAAAACACGTTCCCCTTATTTTTTGTATAATACACGGTATTTTTGCACCTTTAATTCCCTGTGTGACTATAGAATTGCGTTTTAAATTTTACTGGATCGCGTCAATGAACAAAGCTGGGTGCAAAAGTCAAAACATTTTCTGTTTTTGTTTTCGTATAATACACGGTATTTTTTGCACCTTTCAATTCACCTGTGGTACAAAAAAATTGCTGTTTTAAGATTTACTGGGTGCTGCTCAAAGAACAAAGCTGGGTGCGCAAAAACAAAAACAGATCTGTTTTTTGTTTTTTGTAAATACACTATTTTTGCACCCTTTTAATTTACCTGTGGTGACTATAAATTCTTTTTAAGTTTACGGGGTGCTGCGTCAAGAAAAACTGGGGGCGCAAAATCAAAAAACACTAACTGTTAGTTTTCGTATAAAACAAAGTATTTTTTGCACCTTTCAATCACCTGTGGGGACTATAGAATTTCTGTTTTAAAATTTTCGGGATGCTCGTCAATGAACAAAGCTGGGCGCAAAGAAAAAAAACACGTACTGTTTGTTTTCGATAAAACCGTATTTTTTTTCACCTTTCAATTTTACCCGTGGTGACTAAAAAAAGCTGTTTTAAGATTTAGTGGATGCTGCCTCAAAAACAAAACTGGGGGCGCAAAATAAAAACACGTATCTTTTTTTTTTCGTATAAAAACCGGGATTTTTTTGCACCTTTCAATTCACCCTGGGGACTATAGAATTGCTGTTTTTAAAAATTTTCTGGGTCTGCTCAAAGAACAAAGCTGGTGCGCAAAATAAAAAAAAACGTATCGTTTGTTTTCGTAAATACACGTATTTTTTTTACCTTTTTATTTACCTGGGTGACTAAGAATTTCGTTTTAAGATTTACGTGGAGCGCTCAATGAACAAAGGGGGGCAAAATAAAAAAAAAGTATCGTTTTTGTTTTCGTAAAAATCCGGTATTTTTTGCACCTTTCATTCACCTGTGTATATAAAATTTCTGTTTTAAGATTTACGTGGAGCTGCTCAATGAACAAAGCTGGGGGCCGAAAAGCAAAAAAAATATCTGTTAAGTTTTCGTATTATACACGGGGATTTTTTGGCAACAAACAACCTTGCTACACAAGATTGCTGGGTTGTAATTTAACTGCAAATGGGTAATCAACACAGGTGGAATGGGGGAAAATTTTAAAAAGAACACCATCTAAATTAAACGATAAAAAAATGGATTTTTTACCTAACAAAAAACCTCAGTTACTAGAAATGATGTGTACCAATAAAGTTCAGCTCCCAATACCAGGAAAATTTTCAATAGCAAAAATGTTTAAAAAAAAGATATTCAGTCAATGTCTACACTAATCTTTTTTTAACTTTTTCCATTTCTTTTTTAAAATAAGCGTCTGTGTTCCCCGCGGGGGCCCCCCCCCCCTTTCCCCCCCTGACTTTTCAGCGGTAATCCCTTTAAAATTCTCTACCTAACTATATAAAACTTCCAATCTCTAATCAACTAAATTGTAAGGACAAGCTAATAGTAAAAAGGTTTTTTCTGTGAAGAAAAAATAATTTCGCGAGCTTTTGGACACAAGCAACGAAAACCCCCACCCTATGAACGCTGGAGACACGAGGGTAACAGGAAGGGGGTGTTCATGTAAAACAGGCAAGTGATTTTTTTCCAGCCAATCGCAACCATAACCAAACCCAATCATAGCGCACACACACCACCCCGCTCTATTCTGTAATCTATTTGCTGGGGCCCCCCAAAATACAGGAAGCGCCGAAAATGGCGCGATCTTAATAGTGACACAGATTTTAACCTTTAATTATCGCATATCTGAAAATTTCGATCCCCAAAAAAAAAAACCCTTGCAAATTTCAACTTTGCGAAAAAAAAATCGCTAACACAGTTATAACGGGACCTTTTAAAAATTCCCCCCATCTGAGTGTGAATAATTTGTCCATGTGTTCCGTCAAACATCATGAAGTGATCTTTATATTGATTTGCCCTCACTTAATTATATGCGACTTAAGTCTTTGAAGGGCTTTTCAGGCTTAGTGGCTGAGTCCTCCACTGTCACTCTGTGTTTGTAGTTAATTATTAATTTTAGATTTGAAACAATTAACTTATCATCTTTTTAGATCTGCATCAAGTAACAAGCACAGAGCAATTTTCAGTATAGTTCATTTACTATTATTGAAAAAACATTTGAAGATTTTTCTAGGTTATCTGTTTGATAAATCAATACAATCAGTGTATTGAAACTAAGGGTTTTTTATCTACTGAGGCTTGTGCAATACCTTTAAAAATTCCAAATGTAATTCATGCATAATAATTTTTTTTGGGTCTATCTTTAAGACATTTTAGAAAACATTTTATTCATTTGTTATGTATGGCAATGAAATGATTTCTCAGATTTATGCTAGATCTACAAAAATTGTTCTTTTGGGTGTTATAGAAATGGGAACAAACAGAACGAAAAAAGAGCACAATAGTTAGTGCTTTAAATGAATTCATTTTATAAAAAATTTTTTTCAATTGTTTATAGATGCTACTCAACGTTCACCAGAATTTATTTAGTGATTGAACTTATAAAATATTTTTAATGTTCACATCAAATTAATGGCTTTATGTAATAAAATTACCAAATGTTAAGCATATAATTAAACTGAAAACTTCAAAAAAATTCTGTTTTTATGCAAGTAAATGCCACTGTCCAGGCTAAAAAAAGAGCAGCTCTTTTCTTTCCCTCTTTTCAGCAGGAAACCACAGCATGATCTTAGATATCATTTAAACAAATTTAATGCAAAAAACAAATAAAAGCAATTTTTTTTGTCTTGAAAAATTCCCATTTCTGGTTCTTCCCACAACCCAATCCCGGGCGTGGCCACCCATACACCCCTTGCCCCTGAACCCCCATGTGGGTCAAAGGGCACACTCGCAGCTGGACTAAAGCTTGCCCTTCTTACTTCTCCTCGCTCCTCGTTGCATTCCTGACAGCCATCACGCAAACCTCTGCCTCCTAGGGTGAACAGCAGCTCAGTAAAATTTAAAAGGCCAGCGTGCAGGTGATTTGTTATCACCAGGCACTGACCCTATTTAACCCTGCCTCTTCCTCCTATCCTTGCCGGATCCATAGTGCCCCTAGTTGTCTATTGAGAAAGCGTTTTCATTGCTGTTCCTGACTATTCTGTTTACCAGTACCTCCTGCCTATGTCCCTCGAACACGAACCTTGACCCATGACCTGACCTGTCTGCCTGTCCCCGACCATGAGTTTGCCATCAGTTCCATGTGCATGGAGCACTGTGTAATGAAAGCCCTGCAGACTTTAGGGCCCCCATCTAACTTCATCAGCAGGGAGAGTCGCAGCTTGGGACCAACAGAAGTCACTTGGGCCACAGGTGCAGCGGTAGTCGCAGATACTGGTTGCTGCTGGGCTGAGAGGAGTTGCTGCATCATGGAGCTCAAGTGGTTCACCTGTTGTGCTTGCTGGGCAATCTGTTGTGACTGTTGAGCAATTTAACTACTTGACTGCCAAGATGCAGCAACTCCTTGGAGCCCAGCAGCAACCATCATCTGCGACTACCCCTGTGACTGCACCTGTTGCTCAAGTGACTTCTGTCTACGTCCCTCGACCATGAACCTTGCCGCCTGCCCTGACCTGTCTACCTGTCCCCAACCATGAGTTTGCCTGCCAATTTTTACCACGCTGCACCCCGGCTCCCACTGCAAGCAAGTAACGTCGAGGTAGCGATCTGGCCGTCTGCAGCAAGCCCAACCTGCCTTGCGGCGGGCTCTGGTAAATACCAGGACCTACTTAAAAACCGCTCCCAGACGTGGTTTATAGAGTTCACAATCCTAATGGTGATCTTCTTGATTAAATGGAATCTAACACCACTTTTTTTTTTTTAATTAACAATAACCAGATACTGATACATATACTTTTCTTCTTAGCCTTTTTCTAATTGTAGCTTTTGATGTCTGTATATGATTATGAGGGCAGTCATCTTGCTTGACATGCCTTATAGCAACTTTTTGGACATAGGATCCTGTGAACGCGAGCAGACCCATTTACTTCTATAGCAAAGTTTTCTAGGCATGCTCAGTGACCTGGGAAGAAGTCCATGCAGCTGAGGGAAGAGGGTGAGAGTGAGCTGTGATCATCACCTATTGTGAATGGTGGATCCTGTGTTAGCTATATAAATTGGTGTCACCTTTCAGTGTAATCCTGACTGTGCTGATAACAAAGAAACTGTGGAAAACTTTTCTATACAGAACAGAAAGTGTCAGACTATTGTTAGGTCTCATGGCCAAAGTTAAAAACTGCAGGATTTCAGGATTAATTTTTCAAATATTGAAAGTGACATGAGAAATAAAAAAAAATTTGTTTAAAAATGCATTTAACATAAAACGCATGAAAACATGAGATGAACCAAAGGTCATTTTCTGATGACACATTGCCTTTAAATAGAAAGCTAGCACTGTAACTTAATGTGGATGGATAACACATGCACTTAATATACCTCTATTATGGTATCAAACAGGAAAATTACAATGCAGTTTTCTAACAAATAAACTTATAATGCCAGTACTGCTATACAAATTAACGGCATGAGTATAATTCTTCTAAATTAACATCTACTGTAGCTATATTCAACTACCGGTCAGCTTAGAATGGCTGTATAATATCTACTCCTAACTCTATGGCTTTCTAAGTACGAATGATGCCTCTAGGTTCAGTTATTTTACAGTGAGAACCAATGCAAAATTATATAAACATATATCATGCAAATTAGAATAAAACATATATTCTTTACAAAAAATGCAGTAGGACTAGAAAAGAACAGTAGAAACAATAATGCTGAAGTCAATCTAAACAGCTCGTACCACATTTCTACAGTTCTGTAAAAATATGTTTACTGACTTTCATATAGTTAGAGATGGAAAACAATTGGTATTCGTGCCAGTTGCTGTGTTAGCAGAGGTTTAGATGTGAACATTGCCTTGCTTCATTGTTATATGTTTCACTTTGTATTAATGAGCACAGGACACTCGGAATGTAATTTACATTGATTTTTGTTGCTCACTTCAATAGAATTTTACAACACAATGGAAGTAATCAGGAAACGTGTAGATTGCTCTGATTTTCTCTGTCTCTAGACATTTGAATACAAAGCATACATGTAAATTGTTGTATTGCTGTAATTTGTAAAAACATGAGTGCAATCCTGAACTGTATTTCAGGAAGCATCATTTTTCATGGAGTGCTGTATATCACACTATAGCTCTAAGGGAAAGCTTTTTCTGATATATGGTGAAAAAAGACCATGTTGCCATTTTTTGTTACTTACTTTTTTTCTCTTTTTATTTCATTGCAGCCTTCATAGGGCCTTATCTTTTTTATTTTTCTGTCAACTGCCATATTATAAAATGTCTTCTGTGGAATAAGCTGTATTTTTTAATAGTACTAACTAATGTATTGAGGAGCCAAAATAATGCTCTAGTGCAAATTTTTTGAGCAGTTGATCTTATGGAGTTTATCAAGGATAAATAACATGCTATCTTTATTCTGCAGGTTGGTATGATTTTATCGACACCAAACATATATAGTCTTGGTTACATTTTACTCCTTTTTTTTTCTAAATAAAATTGCTATGCATCACTACTTTTTGGGACTAAACTTTTTTGATTTTTCCTCCCCCACAGCTGTGTGATGCCCCATTTTTGGCAGGGCAAAGTCATGTTTTTATTGGCACCAATTTAAAGTGTATGTGGCTTTTTGAAAACCTTTAATTCCATATTTTTCTGGGAGGGAGGATGAACTGAAAACTGCAGTTCTGGTACTGTTTATTTTAACATTGTTCACCATGCAGGAAAAATAACATGATAGTTTATTGGATTGGACTTTTATTGACCTGGCAATACCAATTATGTTAATTAGAATTTTTTAATATGATAAAGAAGAGGGTTTTTTAATCATTATTTTTTTTTACATTTTTGAAACTCTTATGTTAATTTTTTTTACTGGAAGTTCTAGGGACAAGCGATCACTTAATTGGTTACACTGTATACTGCAGTACTTCTGTACAGCAGGCAGGTTTTAATAGGAGGCCTCCAGCTTCATTTGGCCTCAGCTGCCGTGGACGCTAAATGGCAGTGATTGGAAGCAAGATAGCCAGAAATGTTTGGGTGTGTAAAGGAGGCTGTGTACCCCTTTCTAATAGCTGGCCTTGGTTACACTGCATGTAGCATCTAGGAAGCTAAATGGTTGAAACCAGAGATGTGCTAGTATCCTATAAACAACTGGGGCACTGTCTCTTTGTGTTACAATTTTTTACAACAGTTCTGGGTTCGCCCACCATTTTTTATGGCACATCATAAACCACAGCATGCACTTTTTCAGATATAAAAAAACATATGTTCCTGTCATTAATTTTTCACATAGATAATGGACATCACCTCAGCAGTAAACCATATAACAAAAATCAGTACTGACAAAGTTGCCTCTTCGAAGCGACATTTATGTACCATAGTGTGATACCTGTAAATAATAGTCATACAACTACCAAATAATATACTTTTACATAGAGCAAATATACTATACGTATTACCATCATCTTGTAACTAAAAAAATTGCACAATGCTACGACCAGCAATCCTAATAGTACTACTACATAAGGACCAAATAATGCTACCAGACCATGACCATATGTGACCGCCATATAGTGACGACCAGTTGTACACAGACCCTCTTCAGACCCAATAAGTGATAACAGTTACAACCAAAGGTGACTCAAAGGTGATGTTTTCTCTGAACTGAGTCATTTGCATACAGTTGAAAAAACCTGATGCTGCCCATGGCTTTGCAGCAAGTACAGGCCTAGTTCAGGGCAGCTGCCATGTAAAATGGCCTAGCGACACCCCTGGGTTTAGTACTGTACATGCCTAGTGCAGATTGATAGTCAACTATGTGTATCAGTATGATATAAGTAATATACATGTATAATACTAACCCACAGACATGACAATCAGCTTGCACTGTAAATATACAATACTCACATACAGTGCTGATCAATATTATATAACTGCAGACCGATTGTCAGTTCTGTGGGTCCGTATTGTATAAGTAATGTACATATATAACACTGACCCACATAACTTACACTCAGTCTGCACTATAACTAAATAATACTAACCCACAGTGCTGACGATCCACTGAGCTGATAATCAGTCTGAAGTTATGTTAATATTGTCCTATCATGTATACATAACATAGGTATTTTTTTAACTGTCAGTTCTGCTGAAACCCTACCTATTACAACTGATATGGATGCCGCTGTGCTGTGTGAGGTTCGGCACCCATTGGAGAGAAGGTGAGGAGGAGCATGTTAGCTCCCACTCAGAGTTATTTGCTGCAGCCTTAGGAGATGTTCACACAGCGTTTTTTAGATGTGTGTTTGGATCCTTGTTTTGGACCCAAATACGCATCTAACAATGTGTAGTGTGATTTACATTAGTTTCAGACATCTGAACGCCAATGTGTGCTTTACATGCGTCTTTCGGATCCATTCAAAGAATTTACATGTCAGTTCTTGATCCGAAAGATGCAGCAGATGTAATATTTAAAACTATAGTGTGTGTTTCTGCTGCACAGAAAACGCATCCAAACACATAGCACATTTTGAGTACATCTTTGGATTTTGGATACGTTTTGCACACAGACTGAAAAACGGCGTGTGAACATACCCTCCTTCTTGTTCTCCATACCTCTACTTTTCCTCCACTATTTCAGCCCTAGCACCTTCCCTGTAGTTGGTGATATGGGAGAGGCAATAATTACACTGCTCTAATTGATACGTTTCTGGTTGTTTCTGTTAATAGATTCCACAATACAGAACTACTGCGGTGAGGGAGACAAATGATTCGGGGCAGCAGGCATTTTATCTGGGGCACAGGCCCCAGATAAAACTGCCTAATGACACCCTTGGCTGGAACATTTAGAAACATTTTTCAACTTTTGTAGATTCTGTTTTTATTACATTAAAGTGCTATACTCTGATTGTGTTTAACATAACTACACTTATGACATCTACTCTGATATCAGTTTGATTTGGTTTTGTATAAATATCTTATTTTCGGTTTCATCATTGCCGCTCATATTTTTAATGACTGTGTAGTCCTATTAAGGGATGTCTGATTAGGAAAATAATCTTCCCAATTGCAATCCAGGATGTAGCAATCCAGGGTTCTTGCTTACCAGCTACGGTGGTCATGTGATCTGCTCATGTACTAAGTAAAGGAAAATGTGCTTGATCAGAAAGAGGAGTAAATGACCCGGTCAGGAACTGGGTTTAAAGGTGTGGTGCGCAGTGGCGTTACTGCAGACACGTTAATGAGGAGGAGGAAGAATTTTTTTTCACTTTCCCTGAATGTGATTTAGCCTAAAAACAGCCCTGTTATGAAGCTTCAGGAGTTTCATAATATTCAAAAAAGCTGTCATTTTAAAGTTTAACACCGTATTTTTATACATCCTGGTATCATTTATCAGTTGTGCTGTATTCCTCAGTATACAAAATACAGATATGCATTTTTTTGTTAAAATAATAGGCCTCATTTATGAAAACTGTGTAACAGTAAAACTGTCTTTGGTGCTCCTAGTGACCAATCCAACCTCAGCTTTATTTTTTTCAGAGCAGTTTTCAAAAAAAAAGTTGAGCTGGGGATTGGTTACTATGGGCAGCAAAGTTAATTTTAATGTTAGACAGTTTCCATCAATGAGGCCTGCTGGTGCAGATTTATTACTACTGTCTGACACTTGGACAGTGTTAATTCAGACTAGTCAGTCCTACAATGCACCATATTTATCATAGTGTTTTATAAATTGGCGCATGTTTAGGATTTCTAGCCTAACTTTACAGCTTCTTCCGTTAGCTTACTTTATGTTACTAACTGCAACAAAAATTAGCTGCATTTTTTTTTGTCGCAGGGTGTTGCATGCTAAGCCTCGCCCCTTTATAAGAGGCCATGCCTCTCTGAAGAGTTCATACCCCTTTTGTCAGACTAGAAACTGTCTAAAACACATTATAACATGGTGTTAAATATGTATGCCATTATTTTTGCACCAGAATTCTGGTGCAGTTACCTTCATAAATGTGCCCCACTGTCTTTTTACATTTGACTATAGTTTGGTGACATACAGTGACAAAATCATACTACAATTTAGACTGTAAAAAATGATAAAAAACTGTAGTGTTTGGCACGGAAATAACCTAAAACTCTAATATGAAATGTCTCAAATAGTGAACATTTAGGATGAGGCCAGTGATGCCCCATTTGCCCCTTTTCCTTCTGTAAGGCTCTGGATCCTGTTAAAACTCAAGAAATCTTAGATTATGACTCCACTTTACTAATGGTTTCTCCCTTGTTCTGGTTTGAAAGTTAATCATTATGGTTAAATAACTAGATGCGTTTAATGGTGTAACAATTTTAAAAAATATATACCATCAATGAAAGCAGCTTTTATAGGTTAATTATAGGTTAAGGGAATACATTCTTTAAATCATAAAACAATTTTTTATAGATATATTTTCTAGCATTATCAATATGATACTTACCTAAGAAAGTATCAATCTGTCTACACTGCCTTACATTACACATAAAAAGATGAAATGGCTGTAGGCTTGAAGGGAATTCATTATTCTCAGACAATTACACACATATGTGCTTAATAATATGAATTATAAAAATGACATGCATACATTTACAAGCACATTCTATCACTCACAATACAAAAGTCAAGAGATGTCAGCTTTAAATAGGCACTGTGAATAAATTCCAGAACAAAAGCAATCTGTTACACATCTCATGGTAAGACATTTGAGAACTAGCTGCCTACTGGATGACTTTAAAGACCTATGTTTCTTGCAAAGAGAACACTGCTGTCCTTTGGATGGATGGATAGATAGTTATGAAATAGATAGAATGTAGAAAGATAGATAGATAAACAGAAACAAAATGGAAAAACATGAGGTTGCTACATCTCTAGTGCAATTTATGGATTCCATAAGGGTATGTTCACACGGGGTGATTTTGGCGCGAATTTCACTGCGTATTTGCATTTTAATACGGGCGTGATAGGCGCCGAAATTACGGTAATCCATAGTTCTCATAGAACTCATAGAAATATGGATTACGCCTCCTCTCTCCACTCGTACAATACGATCGTAATGCATGTCTATAGGCCGGCGGGCTGCCGCTCCCCCCCACCCCCACCCCCCGCGCGCCGTGGGGGTACGCGCTGATCAGTGCGAGCTCCCGAAAGGCACGATGTATTGCGGCGCATACTGTACGCGCCGCAATATATTGTGTGCACATAGCCTAAGAGATGAGGAGGCAGATCTATGGATAAATGGCTCCAACTATAAAACAAAGTGTTATAATACAACTCTGACATATCAGGGAAGATTGGCAGCTGACACCAGACTGATTTCAAAAGCAAAATTCCTTATTTTGGTTAATACATACACCTTTTTATAGAGTTGGGTATAAAGGTGTGGCAACATTATAATATTCAATACATCATCATCATTACTTCAAACTTTTGATTACAATTTCCAATACAATTGATTTCTTAAATCAACCTACTTTTGCATTAGCAGTAACCTTTACCTTTGCTTTGTTACATAATAATTTTTTTTTCAGCATATACTCTTGCAAATCACCCCGTTTTAATTAATTTTTTTGGTCTATTATAGGGGAAGGTTATTAATCTGGGCCCATAACCAAGAGGATGCTGGCAAACAAGTGATGGAATGGTACAGTAAGCATCCCTGCCACCATACATCTATAAACAAATGTGTATCACCAGTGACTACAGATGGGAGGGACAAAGAATAACCAATTGAGAGAAAAGGTTGTCCAAATGTCTCAGATAAATCAGATTACATAAAAAAATTCCTCTTGGGTCTATTTAAAAATTATGGACACTTTTTTTATACTGAAAAACGTTGAAAGGGTTTTGCCACGATCTCATTTCATACCTCCTTATCCTGCTTTTCAGCTTGTGTGCTCAGAAGGAGGCGTGTGTGATTTGTTTGAATTGCAAATCATGTGACCCAGCAGGATGACATCACCAGGCCTTTCCTCTCTTTAATCAAAGAAAGGTCTTCTTATATATAGAGCAGTGAGTAGCTTAGAGGTAAAGTTTTTACCTCACAGCACAAGGGTCCTAGGTTCAAATCCCTGCAGGAACCAAACCTGTGGATTTTTTTTCTCTTTATCAATGCACATGCCTCATTGAGGTTTCTTTTTATTATTTATTTCCACTATTTGACTAATTACTAAGGAGTACAGAGGACGGGAGTAGAATGACAGCACCTGGGGTTTGAAAACTCAGTAGCTGCCTGAGAGGAGAGGTGATGTCTGAGCAAGAGTGAGGAGCCCTCAGCCCTTGTCATATCCCCTGGAGACGAGCTGTAAACAATGGATCACTAAAGGAGCAGCTAAAACAAAAACGGTCCAGAATTTTTAATAATGATGAGGGGTGAAAATGTTTATTATTTAGTTTGCAAGTTTCCCACGTCAATTTTACTTTGTGGCAAAACCCCTTTAAATTATTTAACCCTATATGGTTTCTCTGACATTGGCTACAAGAAAGGCTTTCCTAATTGAAAAAGATGATAAATAGAAAGATCCAGCGTTGTATATTTGTCTTCTAGATGCAGTTTTGCTGATAGAATCTAAAATGAATCACAGCAGGCCCGTACTGCCCGTAGAGCAAACCGGGCATTTGCCCGGTGGGCCGCAGCACCGGCTCGGATCACCTGCCGAGGAGGCCAGTATTCCCCCCGGCGGGCCCCGAGTTCCGGCGCCGGTCTATGGCACACGTTCAGGGGTCGCAACGGTCGCATCTGCGACCGGACCCCTGTGCCAGGGGGCCGAAAGGCCCCCCTCGTCACACGTCTGCATGGCCGGGTCACAGACCCAGCCATGCAGCCAACACGACCGCGCGCCTGCACCGTGCGGCGCAAGCAGCGGCTGAGGCTGAACAGCCGGGATCTTCTGATCTTGTCTGTTCAGCCCCCTGGAGGAAGCGCAGCGACCTGTCCCAGGAAGCCAGCGGCCACTCCGGAGCAGGTGAAGAGGAGGGGACAGCGGGTGAGTATTATTATTATTTTTTTTTAACCACTTTCTGTCCCTGCCTGCCTAAAAGTAGCCCTGCCTACCTATATAAATTCCCCCGGCTACCTATATACTACCCTGCCTACCTATACACTCCCCCCGGCTACCTATTTTACTGCCCCTGGCTACCTATATACTGCCCTGGCTACCTATACACTGCCCCTGGCTGCCTATATACTGCCCCTGGCTACCTATATACTGCCCCTGGCTACCTATACACTGACGCTGGCTACCTATACACTGCCCTGGCTGCCTATATACTGCCCTGCCTTTCTATACACTGCCCCTGGCTACCTATATACTGTCCCTGCCTACCTATATACTGTCCTGCCTACCTATATACTGCCCCTGGCTGCCTATAAGTCTCCCTGCCTTTATACTGACCCTGCCTGCCTATATACTGGCCCTGCCTGCCTATACACTGCCCTGCCTACCTATATAGTGCCCCTGGCTGCCTATATACTGCCCAGCCTGCCGATTCACTTCCCCTGTCTACCTAGACACTGCCCCTGGCTACCTATATACTGCCCCTGCCTACCTATATACTGCCCCTGCCCGCCTATATACTGCCCCTGGCTGCCTATACACTGCCCTGCCTGCCTATACAATGCCCTGTCTACCTATATACTGCCCCTGGCTGCCTATACACTGCCCTGCCTACCTATATACTGCCCCTGCCTGCCTGTAGACAGGCCCTGGCTGCCTATAAGTGGCCCTGCCTGCCTACATACTGGCCCTTGCTGCCTATATACTGCCCTGCCTGCCTACATAACTGGCCCTGCCAACCTAATGGGGGTTCTACCTTTTAAACATGCCACTTATCTGACATTTTTTAATTTCTAATTTTTAGGGTCTAACATACGCTGTTTGGGGAATTGATAGGAAAGTGCTGGAAAAGAGAGGAGTCTAAGATGCATTTGTGGTAAATTCTACAGGAACGGGTCGTGACCGGGAGAAGAATACATTGCATTCCGTACCGGACAGAGAAAAAATAGAAGGGAACAACTCATCAGGGAAGACATCATGGAGGTTTGGGCAGATGCAAAAGAAAAGGAGAAAAAGGGCAACTCCCATCAGAGATGACGCCCCCGTGAGCCCCTGCTGTCAGGGGTCATTTTACTTCTGTGTTGATCAGTGCTGACATGTGATTGTGACCTGACTACTGTGTGTGATTGGTGGGGTTGTAGGCAGGGCCGGGACGACGGGTTAGGCCAAGGTAGGCGACCGCCTAGGCGCCTACCTCAGCCTATCCTAAGGGCCCCCGTCAGGGCCCCGACCCTCGCCGGGCTCCAGGCCCGCTCCAGGGGGCCTGAAGCGCCGGCGGTCTCTGTGACCGCTTCTGCGGGGGCAAAAGAGCGAGCGCTCCCTGCTCCGCAGACAGTGTCGGGCCCGCTCCCCGGAGATCGCTGGTTTCCCCCGGGTTTAGCTGCAGGGCCGACACAGGGGGGCCGCCGGTCCTCATAGCGTGAGGACCCGCCGCGGCTCCGTGCGCCTCAGCGGCAGCGTCGCAAATTGACGGATGTCATCGCGACGCTGCCTCTCCTGGGCACACAGCGCTTCACAGGCTGTGCGCCCGAGGAGCTGCCGGAGGGCGCGCGGCTGAAGAGGACAGAAGAGGAGCGCGCGCCCGGAAATTGGGTAAGTATTAATGTTGTTGTTTTTAAGTCCTGCCTGTGGCCCCCTATATTCTGCCTGTGGCCCCTATAATGCCTGCCTGTGGCCCTATAATGCCTGCCTGCGGCCCCCATATGCCTGCCTGCGGCCCCTATAATGCCTGCCTGCGGCCCCCATAATGCCTGCCTGCGGCCCCTATAATGCCTGCCTGCGGCCCCTATAATGCCTGCCTGTGGCCCCCTATATCCCGCCTGCGGCCCCCCATAATGCCTGCCTGCGGCCCCCATAATGCCTGCCTGCGGCCCCGAAAATGCCTGCCTGCGGCCCCCTATAATGCCTGCCTGGGGCCCCATACGCTGCCTGGGGCCCCCCTTATAATGCCTGCTGGGGCCCCCCTATATCCTGCCTGCGGCCCCCATATGCCTGCCTGTGGCCCCCATAATCCCTGCTGCGGCCCCCATAATGCCTGCCTGTGGCCCCCAAATAGCCTGCCTGTGGCCCCTTAACCCTGCCTGCGGCCCCTATAATGCCTGCCTGTGCCCCCTATATCCTCCTGCGGCCACCTATAATTGCCTGTGTGGCCCCCTATATCTGCCTGGGGCCCCCATACGCCTCCCTGGGGGCCCCCTATATCTCGCCTGCGCCCCCATAATGCCTCCCTGCGGCCCCATAATGCCTCCCTTTGCGGCCCCCTAAAATGCCTGCCTGCGGCCCCCATAATGCCTGCCTGTGGCCCCCTTTACGCCTGCCTGTGGCCCCCTGTATCCTGCTGTGGCCCCTATAATGCCTGCCTGCGGCCCCCTATAATACCTGCCTGTGCCCCCTATAATGCCTGCCTGGTGCCCCTATAATGCCTGCCTGCGGCCCCCATAAGCCTGCCTGAGCCCCCATACGCCTGTCTGTGGCCCCCATACGCCTGTCTGTGGTCCCCATACGCCTGCCTGAGCCCCCAAAAAAAACGGCTCTTGGCCCCTATAATGCCTGCCTGTGGCCCCCGTACGCCTGCCTGAGCCCCCGTACGGCTGCCTGTGGCCCCAATATGCCTGCCTGTGGCCCCAATATGCCTGCCTGTGGCCCCCATACGCCTGCCTGTGGCCCCATACGCCTGCCTGTGGCCCCCATACGCCTGCCTGTGGCCCCCATATGCCTGCCTGAGGTCCCATAACGCCTGCCTGAGGTCCCATATGCCTGCCTGAGGTCCCATCGCCTGCCTGTGGCCCCCATACGCCTGCCTGTGGCCCCCATACGCCTGCCTGTGGCCCCCCATACCCTGCCTTTTGGCCCCCACACGCCTGCCTGTGTCCCCCATACGCCTGCCTGTAGCCCCCATACGCCTGCCTGTAGCCCACAAACGCCTGCCTGAACCCCTTAGCTTTTATATTTGCCTGAGCCCCTAGCTATATACCTGCCTGAGTGCCCCTATATTTATATACCTACCTGTCTAAGGGGACAATATCTATATACCTGCCTGACTGAGAGGGCACATCTTAAAACCTGTCTGACTAAGGGACTTGAAAACCTATAATTTAAAGGGGTTACTGGGAAATGTGAGGAATCTAAAATATTTGTGTCCAAATCCTCAGGGACAGTCTTGGCCGGAGCAATTGGCATGAAGGTGTGAACCGGATGGAGAAGAAAAAGGGAAAGTGAACGACGCTGATCAGAAAAGACGTCTCCGGTGGAGTTACTAAAAAGTAACTGCAGTGTAATCACTTATAATGTCTGCAGAGACCTACATACAACTTTATCTACCACTATATGGTCACTGTATGGCGGTGGTATATGTCTTCAGAAACCTGTGTACAGCTGATGTCACATGTGGGGGTTGCGTTTCGGTCAGGTCTGCAGAATTATTTGAGCCTTAAAGTAGTAATAGTTTTGGGTCTTGGTTTTGTAGGAGTGTTTTTAGTAACAATCATTCTCTGGTATTTTGCTCCATGTATCGGTGGGTTATTCGGGTGACTGTTATTTAGGGGTATTGCACTGTCCTACGGAGGGGAGCGCTTTTGAATATGCAGAGTAGACAGGGCTGATTTTCGTGGTGCAGGGACTGCTGAGGAGATGGGCGGAGCTATGTGGGAAAGTTTCAGAAAATTAGTGACAGGAACCTGGCGCAGGGGTGAGAGAAAATTTGTGTGTGTGTTGGGGGTATTTTTTTGAGAGCGAGGGGGGGGGGCGGGCCCTTGGCTCTACTCGCCTAGGGGACCAAAATGCCTTGTCCCGGCCCTGGTTGTAGGTTATGTTGGTGCTTATGTAGTGTCAGTGTGGGCTTGTCCCTGATTGTAAAGCAAATGCACACCTGACTCTGTGACAAGGGGTTTCTCTGCACCACTTTTTCTTTCTTGCTTGTGTGTAGGCTGCTTTCACACAGAGCGGTTTTGGTGCATTTTTTATGTGTTTTTTGTGCAGAAATGTTCAGTATTAACTGCTCTGCCTTTCTGTACAAAACAGCACCAAAAACACATCAAAAAAGTTTATTTTAGAAAGTGGCGAGGTGCGAGAACAAGGGAAATTTTGTAAGCGGATATTGTATGTGGGCTGGTGGGGGCTTTGTGCCAGGGCTGATTTTTATTCCAAGTCCAGCCCTGAATCACAGTAAAGTTAAAGATTGTTGGCCACTGTGGACAATTCCTTCTTGGTAGAAGAGTCCCCCTATGCCAAAATTAAAAGAACATGTCCCATTTCTGGAAACCTGCGTGATGAACCTAAATTTGTGTATGAACCTGCCTGCAAGCTATCAAGTTCCCTGCAGTGACGTGAGAGGAGAAATGAAGCATTACAATGTTTCCATTGAAATCAGTATTCTATCTTTGTAATATATGGATATGCTAGGTCCTTCAACAATACAGATATTCTCTTTTCAAACGTAGAAATCATTGTTATGTATTTCTTAACATTTAAGGGAAACATGTAATAAAAGTTTTTTTCTGAATTATTAGAGAAAAATGTTCTGCTACAATATTGCCCGACTAGCCTCCATAGGAAAAATAGAAGGTAAAAAATATCATTTGTCAGCAACACCCCAAGGAACGGGGATGTCTCGCTGACAGTAATAAAAATGAGCAGCTACATGAAAGAGTGTGTGTTATAAATGATCATGTGTGTGGCTCTTCAACCCCCACTAATCAATTTGCAAAAAGTTGGTTATCACTCTAATGGCCCGTTCACAACTGGTCTTATTTCCGCAGTGAAGTATGTTGTAGCGTATTGATGCGCACAAAATCGCCTGAATACGGGGCGGAGATCGGTGGCTGTGCCGGAAGCGGGGGGGGGGGGGCGCCGCTCCCGGCCCCCATAGACAATGCATTGTTTACGGCGCGCCGCCCCGAAAAATAATTGCATGTCACTTTCTCCCCCCGCGGCGGATTTTCCGAGCGGGGAGGAGCGACGGATTCCACTGTTCTCAATGAGAGCAGTGGATTACCGTAATGACTCCGACGGATTGGCGCCGTATTGAAGCGCAAATCCGGCGCGGAATACGGCGCCAATCCGTCGGCAAATAAGCCGTGTGAACGGGGCCTTACTATGCAATTATCATCCTGGTTATACTATAATGAGATATTACTATACTACGTTTTTTATTTTCAGCAGTGTAAAAGTGATGACAGGTGAGATAAAGGTATTGAAACTCTGAAAAAAGGAAAGAGCTGCACACTCTGTAATAACAGAATAATGAAACAATCAAGGTAAGTATTTTAGATTCCTCTGTTGCATATAGAAACTTAAAAGGAAAATTATGCTGAACATTCCGATTAATATGAAATATATGGGCTTTTATATTTCAGTACACAAACAGAGATAAATGATTTATTTCAGCCCTAGTTTTAGATCCAGAAATATAACAATACGGGAGAGTGAACACCAAACTACAACATAAAGATTTTCCATGGTCCTAGGCTAGGAAAAGTAAAAGTTATAGATGTACTTGGTAACAAAAGTTAGAACCACAATGAAAAAGTAGTTGTCAATTAACCTGTCACGTCAGAGGAGGTGCAGTGGGCCCTGACTGCCATCCAGTCCACTGTCCCTGCCTACTTGGCGTGCTGCCCTAGAGGGGAGACCCCAACTGGACGACAACCCCAAACGCTACTAAGTGAGGCCGACAGGGGAACGCAAAGTCAACAGTCCGGTTCGATAACTGTACGGTACGCCAAGCCAAAATCAAAAACCCAGAGAAAAAAACGGAACCCAAGCCAAGGGTCAAACACTGGATGGAAATCGGCACAAAAAATTTATGACAGAAACGAAGTCTAGGACAAGCCGGGCAAAAAAAAGGAAATAACAACAAACAGGGAACCAGGACGGACTAGGGGAACCTTTAAAGGGAAAAAGTTGAAACAATTGATCAGGTTTAAATAAGGTGTGGACACCACCCCAGCATGTTTGGTGGGCCCCCGGGCACCCTATTGGCCTGTGCGACAACCCCTGAGCTGATTCAAGCCAGGCTGTCAATCTTATCTCATGAGCCAGGTTTTCCCCCTGGGTGGTCGCCCGGGCAAAGGGGGAAATTCCCCCCTTAGGTTTTTTGTCCTCCCGGCAAAAAGTGGCCCCGTGACAGTACCCCCCTTTTGGGAAGGGCCACTGGCCCCTTCCCTGGTTTGGGGTTTTCCCCGGGTGGGGGGTCGTGGAATTCCCTGATCGAGATTCCATGGACGAATCTGGGCCAAACCCACGACCTCTCCTCCCCACCCTAAAACCCTTCCCTGGACCCGGGATTGTAGAGATCTCTGCACTCTGGGGAGTCCAGATACGAGGGACCTCATATTTCCCAATTTACCCTAAGTTTAACAGGAGGAGGGGCTTGGAGACGAGGTTTTAAGACGGTATGTACCTCTTAATAATGATTGAGAAAGAAAATTATGTACCGAGCAAGGAGGTAACTTCAGAAGTTTGCCACCATTTAATCTTTTTGCACAACAAACGGGCCCACAAATGGGGGGAGCTTTTTACCGGAATGCACCTTTTAGGCGGAGATTTTGGGTGGAAAAAACCAACCTCCCAAAGAAAAACCACGGTGCAGAACCCTCTTTTCACACTTTCCTTCTGGATGCTCTGGGCTTTTAAGCAAGTTCTTCTGAACGGGGGCTCAGACTGGACAGATTTTAATGATAGCATCCACCCCATTGTAATCAGAAAAAGCATTGGATAACGAAATTCTGGGTAAAAACCATAATTACAGAAAAGGGGCAAAACCCCAGACAAATTTTCCGTTTAAAATCGCGAATTTCCACAAAAGGTAAGCATTTAAACCCAATCCGGGCTTCAAAACAAAACAACGCAGCTTTTGTGAACCGTCTGATTTCCCCCCTCTTGTTTTGCCCATTAGTCTCGGGTGGAACAGAGGGCAGGTTAGGGCAGAGCCTTACAGGGAATCCCCAGAAACGAAAAAAAAAATTGGCCCCCCTTTGTCAGAAACGATATTTTTGGGAAACCCCATGTATTTCACCTGTGTTTAATGAAAAGCTCGGCAAGATTTTTGACGACGGCAACCTTTTAAAATGGAACCAAAAGAACATTTACAAAAGCGATCCCCACCACCCAAATAACCTCTTCCCCTCAGAGGTGGGAAAGAGGGTTTTCATAAAATCCGGGAGATGTGGGTCCTGGAGCTCGGGTATGGGAAAGGGACAAAGTTCCCAGAGGAGAGTTCTGGGAACCTTGCCCAGCACAAATGTACATGCGCCCATAGGTCTCCACATACATATAAGAGGGCCACCAGTAGCGCGAAGATCAAACTCTTTGTCCCAGCTACTCTGGGATGTCCGATAATACAAAATCAGTAATTCCTTTAATAACGAAACCCGAACTAGTGGGGACAAAGACTCTAGAAGCAGGAAAATTAGCAATTCATCTCCTGGGGTGTCTTTAAACCAGGGGCTAAATCGTTGGGGCAATTGTCTCCTTGGGTAAAATGGGTATGGATTCTCCCAGATGGTGACTGGCACAGAAGTTCAGATTTAAGCATCAGCTTTAACATTTTTAAAAACGGGTAAAAAAAAAACGCCCAACAAAACCCTTTTTGCTTTCTCTGAAAGGTAAGGTTTTTTTTTGATCAGTTTAAACCATGACTTGGTGTTGGGCGCCCCTTTAAAAAGTCGCCATTCCCCGAAGGGCCCCCCTTAATAGCCAAAAGCTCCCGGGTTCCCCAAGTCATAAATTTCCTTTTTCCCGAGGGAAAATTTACAGGAAAAAAAACGCCAGGGACGGAGATTTCATGGCGGCCGCCCCCGAGAATGGAGGCCCACCCCGAACTCAGAAGCTCTCCCTCAACGACAAAGGTTTGGAAAGGCCGCTTGAATCAAGATGGGTGGGCAAAACACTGCTTTTAATTTTTCGAAAGCCTTAAGGCTCGGTTGCCAGTTACTGATTTTTACCCCCTTCTTAGTATACCCAGTAAAGGGGGCTAAACGAAAACAAAAAAAAAATTCTGAAAAAATTTTCGATAATATTTGGAAAAAAACCCATGGAATCGCTGAAGGTCCTCGGGGAGGAAGGGCGGGACCCAGCCCAAGGATACCCCGAAACTTATGGGGGTTTTCCAATAAAAAGAATTGGGGGGGTCGGGGATATATCCCGGGAAAGGGGGAAAATTTCCCTGAACCCAAAAAAAACTTCTCGGGTTTGAAAAAAAAAAATTTTTATTGATCTTAAAGGGCCCTGAAAAAACTTGTGCATGTTTTTTAAAAGGTGAGGGACCAGTCCTGTGAGTAAAAAAAAATTTAAAATTTCATCCGATATACGATTCATACAACGACCAATCGTTCAGGGAAAAAACCATTGTTTCCCCATATTTGAAAGAAATTTGGGAGAAATTACACACCCCAAAAAGGGCATAACCAAATTTTTAAAAATACCCCTTCGGGTTTTAAAGGGGTCTTCCACTCATCCCCTTTTTGATACGGTTTAAGTTATGGCCCCCCTTAGGTCTAATTTGGGAAAAACCACTTGGCCCCTAAATTTTTGTTTAAAAACGATCGGGGAATTTTTTGGAAAGGGGGGTTTTGGTTCTTTCCCATTATTTTTTAAAGCTCCCGATAATTGAGATGGGCGGAGGGGTTCCCAAATCTTTTTTTTTTAAACAAAGAAAAACCCCTGCACCCATAGGGGACAGGGAAAAGGTAAATGTGACCTTTCTGTGGGATTTCAGCAATGTATTTTTTTCATGGTGGTTTCTCAGGACCCGAAAAGGATTATATATCCTCCCTTTGGGAAAATCTCACCCCCGGAAATTTGTTAAATTGGCAAAAGTCATTTTGATCTTTGTGGGGGAAAACTTCTAAAAAACGGGGGTTTTGGGAAAAAACACCTCAGAAAAATAACGAATAAAGGGGCGGGGAATCTGCTCGTTTTCCCCCAATTTAAACCGGGAAAAAATTTGGGAGCCCTTTTCTAAATAAAACGGGCTTTCCCCCCCAAAAATTTTTTTCCCCCGGGAATTTTCCAAATCAAACCCCAGGGTTATGTTTCTGAAGCCGGGGAAACCCCAACAAACATCAGGGGGGGAAAGCCCCCCATTATAAACAATATACATTTTCCCTTTGTATAGCCCCTTCAAGCATTTTAAAGTTCGGGGTTTCCCAATATGGTTATTCCCCTTTAAACCCAAGGGGTAGAATCAATAGCCCACCTGCAGGGAACCCAGAAGAGCCTCCAGGGTTTAAGGCGCAAAACGTTGGCAAAAGGGAATTTCCCATAAAAATTTGGGGGTGATCCTGAACCCCGGGTGCGCTCCCAGAATCACACATGGAAAAAACGAAAATTTTTAAATGTAGGCAACAATTTCTTTACACAAAAAGGGAATAAACCCGTTCACCTAGGTTAAAACCCTTCCCCCTGAGTACCTAGGCCGGGTGGGGAATTTTCCCGGCCCTGGTTCTTTTTTGGGGGGAAAATCGCGCATTTTTGATGACCCCCTCCCCCCACGTAGAAAACACGTCCCTGGGTGGAAGTAAGGGGCCTGCGGTCACTGGCCACCCCTAGGAGAGGCCCCTAACGCATAGACTCCTCCGGGGGGGTTTCGTCCTCTAGCAGGTTCTGGGGAAAGGGAGCAGAATGGGGGAAATGGCGTTAAAAACAGGGGGAAAAAAGGGTCTGTTTCCCGAACCCCTTTTCCCTAAAAAAATCTATCCAAACCAAGCTTTCCAAAGGGAATTGGGATCATCCATAGTACCCGGGGTTTGGATAAGGGCCCCCAACTTGGGCTTTTAAAATGGTCAGCCCAAACCCAATCTGAACTGGCACCTGGAGCTTGGTCGTTCCACCCCCGACGGGAAACCCCTCCCGCCGGCGAAATTCAGAAGGTTCTCCTCTACAGTCCGTTATCCTGGCCTTAAGGTGGCGGTTGAGTCTCGGCCACTGCCTCACTATTAGGGTTTACGAAAGAGGGGTCCCAAGGAGGCAAAAAAACTGTTTACCCCAAAAACAATTCGGGTGATTCTTGGGGTGGGGGGTGAGAAAAACTCCCCTCCCGTGGGGGCCTTGGAGAAGGGACCAAAGACAATTCCCAAATCTTGTTCCTTTATTACCTGAAAGGGACATGGGCGGAAATCGAAAAAAAAAGCAACAGCCTTCCTTTTAAAGACAGAAAAGACCCCCCCTGTCACCTGAAAACCCGGGGAACTGGATGGGGGGTTCCACAAAAGGGGGCAGCGGTTGGGTTTTGTCGGGGGGAACTTCCCCTCCTGGGGGGGTTCCCCGGGAGGTCTCCTGCTGCCCGCACCCATAGTGCCAAAATTTTTGGGGCCAAAATGGGGAAAATCCTGCATCTGCTCTACCGCGCCCTCATGGGGTTCATGGTGCCGTGGAGGCAGGAAGGTATTGGGCCCGTGAAAAAAGTATTTTCAGAGGGAAAGGGACAGTGGGCTCTGGGCCCCCCCCCCCAGCCCCTGTCCCTACCTACTTGGCGTGCTGACCCTTTGTTGGGCAGAAAACCCCAAAAAAGGGGACAAGCCTTTTGCTACTAAGTGCAAGGGGGCCCTCAGGGGGGAAAGCGAAGTCAAAGTCCCCAAATCGAAAAACGGGGTTCGGGACCCAAAGCCACAATTTGAAATAAGAGAATAAAGAAGCCAAGCCCAAAGGGTTTTAAAACAAAATGGAAAAGAACGCGGGACAAAAAAAAATGGGCAGAAACGAAGTCTTTGGAGCAAAACCAGAGTCAGGAAAAAACGAGTAACAACAACAGGAAAACCCGTAGAAGGATGGGAGAAACCCCTTTTACAGGCAAAAAGGGTTTAACACACTGAGCGGTTTAAATGAGGCGCCCGGACACCACCCCAGCGCTTTATTGGTGGGGGCCCCTTTGGGGATCTTTTTGGCCCGTGCGAACACCCTCGGCTGATTCAAAAAACCGGGGTGTCAAAACTTATTCTCATGAGCCAGGCTTCTTCCCGGGGGGGGTCGCCCCCCGGGTTAAAAAGTATTTAACCCCTTTTAGCGCTTTTCTCCCCCACGGGAACTACGTATGCCGTGACTTACCAAATTTTTTCTGATTGTTTTCCCGAAAGGGCATGCCGAGTTAAAAAGGGTATGTAATTTTAAACAAACAAATTTTTTTTTTTGCTCAAATCCCTGCAAAAAAAAATAGGAAAATTGGCCAAACAATTTGCGCTATGCAACCTATTATTTCTAAGGTAAATTGTAAAAACCCTTTTTTTACAGACATGAATTTTTAGAAAAAAAGCGGGGCTTTTCTTTAATTTTTTACCCAGTGGCCCTAGGTTTATAGGGTTGCGGGTTTTTTCACTTACACCGGGGCCCCCATTCAAGTGACAACCCCCGGCCCCCTTTCAAAAACACTCATGTCCCCTGCATCATAAGGTCACAAAAAGCAACGTTTTGTTTTTGAATCCCTAGTGTAAATACAAAGAATAAATTAAAAATTGACTTTATATCTTTCCTTCCCTTTTTTCCCATTTTTTATTTCTTTGATGAAAAAAAGGGTAAAAAAAAAAAAAAAAAAAATAAATTTTTTACATTGCACAATTTTTCCCGAGCAATTTTTTGCTTAACTGATACTGAACCTTATATAAAATGAATATGGAAAGCAATGTAGAGGCAGTGGTTTCGCAGTTGTTGTTAAAGATAGAATTCATAACTTGACAACTTGGAGGTCAATAGTCTATGTAACTTCATGAGTAAGTAGGAGGCTGAAACAGCTAATTCAGTAATGTAATGTAATCATGCAAATGAGTCTACTCTACAATGTATGTACTGTAAATTCTATAAACTTACTATTGTTAAATATGGTGGCATTTGAAGGCATCAGTGGTTTGGTAGAAGGACCACTGGTTGACAGAAGTTCTTTCTTGAATAGTGCAGCACTCAAGATGAATGGGTATGTATGGATTGTTTTGTGGTGTAATAACAAGCACACAAACATGTGGGCTGTTCGCTAATAGCTCATAATGCATCTTTTGCCAGGTACATACATCAGTTTAACATCTGCTGCTTCAGGACTTTATTTGACCTATGAGTCCATTTAGAAAAGATGTCATGCCTCATAGGCTATCATCTGCGGTATTTCTGAGATATTTGTAATCCCAATGAAAGCTTCTACAGGAATTAAAAATCAAGGCACACGGCAAAATTTAGATTGTTTCATTAAAAAATTCCACCTTTTGAACAAATTTCATTGTAATCAAGAACTTTCAATACTCCTCAATAAACATTTCATGACAGTTGTCTGAAAAAAATCTCACATGGCATTGTCAAGATCAAACTTGACTTCACATTTTTGTTAAAATATTGATAAAACACTAATGTATGCCATGCATTTCTCAAATGTGAATTACAATATGTCAAAATGGAAATGCTGCTGCATCTCATAAGTACATACACATCTTGTGAAATAAATAGCAAGTTACACAAGCAGCCTGTTGAGGTCATAGACACGGGAAGCCTTTCCTCCAAGGTCAAATGTATACATGTAAAGAGATTGATTGAACAGCTGAAAGCCAGAACCTTTCTTGTTCTGGATAACTAGGTTTTAACACCTAAATCCAATTTCTTATTTCTGTCTTTCTTCATCAGTTCAGCTCCTCAGGTCTCTGTTCTATTAGGGATCAATTGAGTTGTGATAAGACAGCAAGCAGGCAGAATCTAAAACAGACTACTATCAAGCTTGTGTAGAAAAATGGTAAGATTGCCAGTTTTATTCTAAAAAGAACACATTTTATCTGCTCCATTAACACAATTATCACATTATGACATATTTTGATTTCCAATCTAAGCTCCTCAAGATCAATCAAATTGCCTTTCAAACGATTACCTCCAAGTCTAACTTTTTGTGTTTGAAAGGAAAATATAACTGTTCATCTCATGTGGATTATTTTACTGAATTCTTTAGTAATTTTCTTTAAGGCATCTATGTTTCTGACCTTATTGAGATCAAAGGCATCCAGCAGGCCATGCGAAGTACAGAAACTCGAATTCCAAATCCTTCTATATTTTGACTATATTCGTTATAGTGTTAGACTGTAGCTTTTGCATTATAATATTATTTATATTCTCTTTGATTTTGTCATCTCCTAATTTATGTGTCATACTGTTATCATACAAACCGCAGCATTTGTGTTTAGAGGAGAGGTATTTTAGTGACTGTTTTTATTTACATATGTTTTTGATACTGTTCTGTTAATTTTCCAACATTGGAATTAATTAGTGTTGAGCGATTTTTATCGACAAAGTTGAAATCGGCAAGGTTTTATGGTGATCGAAATTCCAGATCATGCGATAATTAAGGTTAAAATCTGTGCATCATCTATTAAGATCGCGCCTTTTTCGGCGCTTCCTGTAATTTTGGCGGCCAGCAAATGAGATTACAGAATAGAGCAGGGTGAGATGTGTGTGCGACGTCATGACTGGGATGTGTATGGTTGCGATTGGCTGGAAAAATCACATGACCTCGTTTTACATAGAACAGCGTTTCCTGTTTCAGCCTCAGTGTCTCTCAGCGTCTCATAGGGATAGGACCTGCGCTCTGCCTGTGGCCAAACAGCTCAGCGAAATTAGTCTATTTCTGCACAGAGAAACCTCTACTATTAGCTGTGATCCTTCCAATTTAGTTATATTAGAGATTTGAAGATTTTATGTAGTTAGCTAGAGAATTTTAAAGCAGCATCTACCGCTGTAAATTCACGGCGGTGGGTGGGGGGGGGGGGGGGGGGGGGGGGCGCCCCCGCGGGCGAACACAGACAAGCTCTATCTATAAAGAACACTGGATAAAGTTCACCAAGACTTAGTGTAGACATTGTAGTGGAATATCTTTTTTATTAACAGTTTGCTATTGAAGTATTTCCTGGATATTGGGCAGCCTAAATTTAAATTTTGGTTAACATCATTTCAGTAATGAGGCCCTTTTTGTTAGCTGCAAAACCCATTTTTATTATCGATACATTTCAATGGGTTTTTAAATTTTACCCTTTTAACCCTGTGACTGTTTTTTATCCCTTGCACTTAAATTAAAAACCAGCAATTTTTGTAGTCGACAGGTTGTTTGTTCCCAAAAAAATCCCCTGTATCGTACGAAAACATCACGTTACGGGGGGTTTTTTGACTTTTGCGCACCCGCACGTTCATTGACGAGACTACATAAAACTTTTTAAAAAGAAATTTTATATTTCACCAAGGTGAATTTAAAGGGTTAAAAAAAAAACCGTTTATTTACCAAAAATAACAGATACGTGTTTTTTGGACTTTTGCGCACCAGCACTGTTCATTGACGCAGCATCTACTAAATTTAAAAAAAGCAAATTTTTATTTACCACAGGTGAATTGAAAGGTGCAAAAAAAACCGTTTTTTATACCAAAACAAACAGAAGTGTTTTTTTGGACATTTTTCCCCGTCCAGTTTGTTGTTGAACCCCTTTCAGTTAAATTTGAAACCCGCAAATTTTTTTTTGATTAGAGGGATTTGAGAATAGCTTTGGGTTTGCCCTTTTTAATAAGAGACTTTCCAAAACTTTTTCCATACCTTCTCAAATTTTATATTTCTGAACAGGAGGGAAATGCGGTGGTAAGAAAAGGGGGGGGTAGCAATGGGGGGGAGAGGTAGAGAGAAGGTGCTCCTTCAGTGCTGGCGACAACACGCATGCCACGGATGCAGTTGCAGGACCGTAGGCCTGTATCGCGGGTCGGGCCCTGTGAATCAAGTAAGGGAAAATCGTCGCCAATCTGTCCTTCAGTGGTTAATGCAACCCGTCTAGCAGTCTTTCCTCCCCGTCCCCGAGTCACGGCCCAAATTTTGTCATCGCATCTGTCCAAATGAAGCAGCCCCCAAAGTCAACTCGTGTACCCCCCCACTGTGGGGGGAAATCCTTTTCTAAGACTCTTTGATGCAAAAAACGGTTGGGGCAGAAGCTGTTTAAAAGATCAAGAGGCCAAAAGGATTTTTCTCTGCTCTGACCCCAGTT
This sequence comes from Phyllomedusa bahiana, assembly GCA_025379985.1. Taxonomy (NCBI): domain Eukaryota; kingdom Metazoa; phylum Chordata; class Amphibia; order Anura; family Hylidae; genus Phyllomedusa; species Phyllomedusa bahiana. The sequence continues at coordinate 348 of JAODAL010015998.1, read as the reverse complement.
AATGAGCCCCTAGAGGAGGTGAAGGAAGCCGGGCAACGGCAAAAATCCCGGGGGTCGGCAAACCCCTTTCAGTGCCCCCTTTCTTGTACCCGAGTTTTGGATGCAGAAAGTCAGGGGCGACCAAGCACCCGTTTGAGATAGATGATGACGGGCTTGCGGATCCTTGGTCTTTTCCGCGAATTTGCTTTCGAGCGCTTCATCAGTGGACGAGGAGGAGACGATGGGGTATGTCAATCGGGTCCCCCCACAAAAAAAGGGGGAGGGCGGTCCGAAGTCCGCTGTATATTCCGCCAGCCACGGTCGCGCAAACCCGCTCCTCGCTTATCGCCGTCAAAAGGTCCGGACCTC